>CM042181.1:550133-693714 GCA_023376005.1 Doryteuthis pealeii | reverse complement strand
AGAGAGAGATAGCCAATGAAACTAGTGAATATAAAGGTAAGTATTAATCTTCAAAGTTTTTGTGACCATTCCAAAGAAGAGTACATTAAAAAAAATCGCTGGACATTTTTTTTTTTAAATTCAGCTTACGGATAATGAAATTATGAAAGAAAACAATTATTTACATGTTTTGCATCACATTTTATTGAAATTTAACGCATAGACCAAGACAATTATCGAGGGATTTAAAAAATATACATGAAACATCGAAACTCTAATGAGTTCAAATTTATTCGACCGAAAAAGATTCGCTACTTATTCACCTGTTGAGAAGAGCGGATGTTTAAAATAGTTTTATTGTTTTATGTTAAGGTTTTTTTATGAGGAGGTCTCCCCTTATCTATTTTTTTAGGAATTCTTGAAAAAAAAAAAAAAAAAAAACGATAACGATTTTTAATTTTTTCTATAGAAGAGTGAATAATTTATATCAGAAGATTCTATAAGTTTCTATACGTGATTTTTTTTAAGGTGATACACGCCTATAACCACAAGACTAATGGAATGCGCGCGACCAGTTACCTATAGTAACTAGTGGATAATTTGTGGCTTGGCAGTAAGCATACTCGTAATTTTCGGACGTATTTCTCCATTTATTTATATTGTATTTTCCTACTTTTTGTTAATACATTTTCCTACATTTGTTACCCGTCGTTTTGTTCTTTATTTGACCCCTTAAAAACCTACAACAGTAAAGAAACCAATAAATTCTGTAATTCTGCTAAAAAAAGTCAAATATTATTCTTTTTCAAACTTTACTTGCTTTTTCGATGAATTGCCAATAAAATAAAAAAATTGTGCAGCGGGATCGTGATTCCATATGACTATAAGATGTTTGGTAAAAACAATAATTTCAATTTATAAATTTGCATAATGTGTTAAGAATTATATATTTTATTAAATAATATTCATAATATTAAGAAAAGAAGTCATCATTGGGTTGGAACCTGTATCAGTTATTTTAAGGCTCTAAGTAACATCTACGGAGTACGGACACTTCAATTTTGTTGGTAATATGAGTCTTTGATTATTTTTGTTGAATTCCCTAATACGCGTTTCATAGGTTCCTCAAGAGCAGTGTACATTATTGTTCTGTGTGTAGCATTGTAGTCCTTGTGTTTATTTGGGTCTAAGATCCCGGTGGTTTCAAACACTTTATCGGACACTCAAAAATAGTTGTCTAAATAATGAAGTTCGTTTGATTATTTTCTGGTAGAATTGGCATATGACGTGTTTTCATTGTTTCGAAATGCACATTCTGTGTGTAGCCCAAAGGAGCCAGGTGGTTTCGGCCCCGGATCATTTGCAAGTTGTTTTGAAATTATAACTATATTACTAATCTAGTCCAATTAACATAGTTTATTTAGATCAAATTCTTCCAGGATTTTATTTATAATTTAAACCTGAATTATTAATAAAATTGCTTCACGGCTTTTAATTAAGTGGTTGTCCATAATCTCTACAAATAACATGCAATTGTATTTATATATACAAAAAATAGCGGTTTGCAGTGTGAATGGGAAGGCTAATTTTGGCATATTGATATTTAAAAATGCGATTTAATTAAATGTCAGCTTAAGTATTTATTATCTTCTTAAATTGTTTGGTTTTAATTTGTAATGAATATAATTACTAAATCTCTTGTCAATAAAATCGTTAAACATGATTAATCCGAGTTAACACAGAGAAAAACTAACAGTCATTTTATTCTTTAATTTATCCCTAATTCAACTAATGATGTTAAAATAAGATAAAATTGTCAGTCAATGAAAGACGGGAGTGATGAAGAGTAAGTTTTCATTTTCTATTATTTCATATTATACCTCACTATTCTGTTACATGATCGTTTTTTATCTTGCCTTCTTATTAGACTTTCTAATTCATACGATGATATTCTTAATTAAAAACTTAAATAGTACTTGCATCCCCGGAAGTGCATATAATTCGCTATAGTTATAAATAATAAGCTCTGCTAGCACCTAATCTATTTCAGAATTTTAGAGTTAAACAAGTATCTAGATTCATGTAATATCATGGATATAATGTATTATTCTTAATTATTTTTTTAATTACATCTCCTCTATACATATATAAAGGCAGTTGGTGTGTATGTATGTCCGTGTTCTCTCTATAATATATATTTAAGGGCAGTTGTGTGTAGTATGTCCGTGTGTCTTCTATAAATATATAAAGGGCAGTTGGTGTGTATGTATGTCGTGTATCGTCTCTAATACATATATAAAGGGCCAGTTGTGTGTAATGTATGTCCGTGTATCTCTCTATAAACTATTATAAAAAGGGAGTTGTGTTGTATGATATGTCCGTGATGTCTCTCTATAATACATATATGATTAAGGGCAGTTATGTGAGTATGTATGTCCCATTTCATTGAATTGAAATATATATGAAAATATTAATTAGTTTCAATCAATTGCCCTACTAATTATATCTTAAAAGCATATACTCTTAACTGAGGCAGGACACATTCAAACCGGGGTAAGGACAACTTCGAATAAACAATATATATCACAATGTTTAAAAATCATGTTTTTTATTAAATCTGATGCAGAGTCTTTTAAGCAAGATCTTTTTATATTCCCGTTTTCTGGATTTTTCACAGCAGTATTTGATTACTGGCATGGAACAATTTCCCCTTACAGTCCCCATTACAGTATTATCCGTTCTTAGCTGTAAATAATTCACAATTTCAACACAATATGATCGGGCTTGAATTGATTTTTTAAAAATATTGAATATATCGTGAAAAATAATTAGTTTCAGTAAATTGCTACTACTTATAATCTAAAAATATCCTCTTACCCTGGGTAGGACATATTCAAAACAGGTAGGGTCACATACTATAATGGCAACCCACGATTTCATTGTTCAAAATTACTAAGGCTTTTGAGTTTGGTCTTCCTAAGTAGATAATGCACTGTAAGCTCAAAGATATTATTGGAACAAGCAGATAGCACTTATAGTATACCATCCATAGATGCTAAAACTTTCAACTGCATCTAGTATCTGGTTGGCCTCTGTACTCAATAAGAAAGAGCTAAAACCTAACTGCGAATCCATGTTCAGCAGGGACATGCTCAAAGGCATACATGATTGGGGTTCCTTTTGAAAGAAGTCCTTGCAGTTAACATCGGTCCGGATTCAAAAAGGATCTTAATGAGCTCAATCGAACAGTAAAGAACGCAGTAAAATCGCTACAATCTATTAAGAAACTTTACTTTGGATTCATACATTTCCACGTGACTCATTCAAAGAAATTATGTGCGTCCAATAAGGCACTAAATTAAAAAGCTATCAGCAAACACTGTTAATCTAATCTAGTCACACCCTTTCAAGACACCGTCTACAACTGTAAATCTTTTACTTTTTACTAGCTGGGAGCACCCGTACTCAATAAGAAGGTCTAAAACCTCATGGCGAATAGATTCAGGCACATGCTCAAAGGCATACATGATTGGGGTCCTTTGAAAGAAGTCCTTGCAGTTAACATCGGCTCCGGATTCAAAGAGGATCTTAATGAGCTCAATCGAACCGGACGACGTTCTGCTCATCAAACCGATTGCACGGAACAAGATGGATTGATGCAGTCTAACTCGGGGATCTTCTGTAACAACTTCTGTTATCCTTACTCTGAATATGCTGAGATGCTGCTGGAAAAAAAATCTTCAGTCTTGATTTTAGACGTCATATAAAGGAAGCAGTCCACTAAATCCGAATAGTGGGTATCAATAACAAAGCGAGTCATATATACACTGTCTTTGAATTGACGCCACCTCTTCACAAGTGCTTTCGCTATTATTTCGTAAATAGCAAACCCTCCAAATTCAGTATTTCCTCCTACGCGATTTCATTGTCCAAAATCACTTCAGTAGTAAGACACTGTAAGCTTAGGGGGTATATTGTTCCAGAGAGGTACGAGTCCTGCGTCCCTAACGCACAAAAATCTAAAACGACGCAGTAAAATCACTACAATCTATTAAGAAACTTTACTTGGGATTCATACATTTCCACGTGACTCATTCAAAGAAATTATGTGCGTCCAATAAAGGCACTAAATTAAAAAGCTATCAGCAACACTGTTAATCTAATCTAGTCACACCCTTTCAAGACACCGTCTACAACTGTAAATCTTTTACTTTTTACTAGCTGGGAGCACCCGTACTCAATAAGAAGGTCTAAAACCTCATGGCGAATAGATTCAGGCACATGCTCAAAGGCATACATGATTGGGGTCCTTTGAAAGAAGTTCTTGCAGTTAACATCGGCTCCGGATTCAAAGAGGATCTTAATGAGCTCAATCGATCCGGACGACGTTCTGCTCATCAAACCGATTGCACGGAACAAGATGGATTGATGTAGTCTAACTCGGGGATCTTCTGTAACAACTTCTGTTATCCTTTCTCTGAATATGCTGAGATGTTGCTGGAAAAAAATCTTCAGTCTTGATTTTAGACGTCATATAAAGGAAGCAGTCTACTAAATCTGAATCTTGCAACAATTAACTGTAAAAAGAGAGGAACTCTCTCTAAATACTTTCACCTGAAGGAAGGTGCATATATTTGCTAGTAGTTATAAATTACTTTTCTTGCAAATACAAGTTTTAAACAATTTTATTGAGAAAAATTATTTTATTGCAATTTTCCACCTCATATTTATGTGAACTGGGATTTTCAACCCTTGCAACAATTAAGTGTAAAAAGAGAGGAACTCTTTAATGCATTGATGAGGAAATGAGAGTTTGTCTCTCCAATATAAGACCAAACATTGAAGAAATCGCAAGGTCTCATCAAGCTCACGTTTCTCATTTAACACAGGAATGAATAAACTTCATAGAGGTATGTTAAGTTTGTCTTAGTTAAATGTGTTATCTTTTTATATATTTAACAGTTAACTTAATAACATATTAGTCCTATTTTGTATACAGTGCGCTATCAAGTATCTGTAGTACTGTAAGTGTGCCCAGACTGTATAAAGTTTGAGAACCACTGAGTTAACTTAATAACATATTAGTCCTATTTTGTATACAGTGCGCTATCAAGTATCTGTAGTACTGTAAGTACGCCCAAATTCTATAAGTTTGAGAACCACTGGTCTAACTTGTTAACGCCTCTACAGTTTACCATCCAATAATTCACTGTCTATACCATCTGGTTGGCCTCCGTACTCAATAAGTAGAGCTAAAACCTCACTGCGAATATGTTCAGGTACATGCTTAGCGGCGTACATGGTTGGGGTCAGTCCGTAGTAATCCTTGTGGTTAGCATCGGCCCCTGATTCAAGGAGAATCTTAATGTGCTGAACTGAGTCCCGGAGTTGCGTCTTCATCAGTTTAATTGCACGGTACAAGATAGACTGACTGAATTTGAATAGGATGTCTTCTTTGACCACGTTTTTGACTACCTTACTAAATAGACTGAGGTAACCCTGAGAAAACCTCTCTGGCTTGATTGTAGACGTCATATAAAGAAAGGTGTCAACTAATGCGGAATAACGGCTATCAACTAAGAAGGGGTTCGATATATTTGCTTTGGCTACTCTCCACATCTTCACAGCTGCCTGCGCTATTATATTGAAAATAACAAACGACCTGTATTCCAAGATATTCTTTGGAAGTCACCATTACCAGTTCATTAAACAGAGATTTGAAGTAGCGAAAAGTGGCCGTCACGGAAAAAGACAGACGCACCGAGACAATATTCTTGGATATAATCCAGAAAGGACTCGAACTTTGTCAATCGTTTTCGTTTTTGACAATCACTGCCGTTTTGCAACAGAAGTAGCAAGTAGAGTCTGTTATTTCTTCCAAGGATTCTTTTCTACGACCAGAATACTCTGGTAAGCAAGTTCTAAAGGGTTGTCTTTTAGAGTTTTCAATTCTTCCTCGGTCCTGAATTCTCGGGAAAAATCCAGTATCCGTTCAGGTGGAACTAGACAGTTTTTAGGCAAATTCTTCTCCCTCCCTCTCCTTTAAAGCTTCCTTCCAAAAGAAAAGCTCCTCTATATCATGATTTTTATCACATACTAAACGGGCATTGAGAATTTCCAAAGCCTCTATCCTATCTAACGCAGAACAGCTGGGATGGTTGCACAAATATTCAAACGTTTCATTGTCTATATTGATAGTACACCATACTAAAGGATTGATCCCTTCGTAGCTTCGCAATCTAAAGTCAGCACCAGCATTAACTAAATACATTATACTTTCTCTGTGTTTCCTCGCAATAGCTACGTGAAGAGCTGTAAACCCCTCCTCATCTTGCTGGTTAATGTGCGCGCCCCGACTGATCAGAAACTTGCAGATGTCAAGGTTTGATGTCGATTCCATTAGAGGGCTCCTTCCATTAAATCCCGACCAATCAATATCGGCTCCCCTCGCTACTATCTGTTTCACGGCCATTAGGTTCCCATGGGTTGTGGCTATCATTAACGGTGAGAAGTCACCGTCGATTACTTCGTTGATGTCGGTTAGATATTGCAGGATCAGTTCGACCAGCTCTGGTTTACCGCTGCGTATCGCTGGTTTCATTGGGTGCCGGTAGCATTTCCAGCGTTTAGACATTGTAACGGGTCCCTGAAGAAGGGCACGATCGACGAGGTAGCGGGAGATGTCGACGTTGTTACGCTCAATAGCTACATAGAGAGGAATTATTCCATGGATCGGATGATTTAAAACCTCAAGGCGTTGTTGGGGCTTAATGGTGCCGATCATTTGCTTGATTTGGTCCAAGGAATTTTCTTTGATTAATCGAAATAATCGTTGGACAAGTTCTGCCCTGGTGTCGGAAGCTGTGTTCTTTTGGGATGCTGCAAGAAAAGAATATTATTCTTTAAGTCTTCGAGAAAATGCTATGTACAAATCATTTATATAACAGTGTGCAAATTATTTGTATCAGATAAGAATATTTGAAACCATGTAAGTATGCACAAATTATTTGTGTTAGATAAGAATACTTGAAACCCAATTGCGTTGAGAGCTGTGGTTCTCTTGAAATACTGCAAGAAAAGAATATTATTCTTTAAGTCTTCGAGAAAATGCTATGTACAAATCATTTATATAACAGTGTGGGAATTATTTGTATCAGATAAGAATATTTGAAACCATGTAAGTATGTGCACAAATTATTTGTGTTAGATAAGAATACTTGAAACCCAATTGCGTTGAGAACTGTGTTCTCTTGAAATACTGCAAGAAAAGAATATTATTCTTTAAGTCTTCGAGAAAATGCTATGTACAAATCATTTATATAACAATGTGCAAATTATTTGTGTTTGATAGGAATACTTGCAACCATATAAGTGTGTGTGTGTATATATAATCAAAATTATTTACTTATATCGAAGATGTTTAGTGGGAAATAATGTGTATTACATAGGAATATTTGAAACTATATAACAGTGTGCAAATTATTTGTGTTTGATAGGAATACTTGCAACCATATAAGTGCGTGCAAATTATTTGTATTAGATGAGAATACTTGAAACCATATCAAATTGCGTACAGAGATGTGTTCTCTTGAAATACTGCAAGAAAAGAATATTTTTCTTTAAGTCTTCGAGAAAAGGCTATGTACAAATCATTTATATAACAGTGTGGAAATTATTTTTGTTAGATAGGAATACTTGCAACCCAATCGCGTTGAGAGCTGTGTTCTCTAGAAATACTGTAAGTAAAGACTATAATTATTTAAGTCTTCGAGAAAATGCTATGTACAAATCATTTATATAACAGTGTGGAAATTATTTGTGTTAGAGAGGAATACTTGCAACCATATAAGTGTGTGTGCATATAATCAAAATTGTTTACTTATATCGAAGATGTTTAGTGGGAAATAATGTGAATTACATAGGAATATTTGAAACTATATAACAGTGTGCAAATTATTTGTGTTTGATAGGAATACTTGCAACCATATAAGTGCGTGCAAATTATTTGTATTAGATAAGAATACTTGAAACCATATCAAATTGCGTACAGAGATGTGTTCTCTTGAAATACTGCAAGAAAAGAATATTTTTCTTTAAGTCTTCGAGAAAAATGCTATGTACAAATCATTTATATAACAATGTGGAAATTATTTGTATTAGATAAGAATACTTGAAACCATATCAAATTGCGTACAGAGATGTGTTCTCTTGAAATACTGCAAGAAAAGAATATTTTTCTTTAAGTCTTCGAGAAAATGCTATGTACAAATCATTTTATATAACAGTGTGGAAATTATTTGTATTAGATAAGAATACTTGAAACCATATCAAATTGCGTACAGAGATGTGTTCCCTTGAAATACTGCAAGAAAAGAATATTATTCTTTAAGTCTTCGAGAAAATGCTATGTACAAATCATTTATATAACAGTGTGGAAATTATTTGTATTAGATAAGAATACTTGAAACCATATCAAATTGCGTTGAGAGCTGTGTTCTCTTGAAATACTGCAAGAAAAGAATATTATTCTTTAAGTCTTCGAGAAAATGCTATGTACAAATCATTTATATAACAGCGTGGAAATTATTTGTATTAGATAAGAATACTTGAAACTATATCAAATTGCGTTGAGAACTGTGTTTTCTTCAAATACTGCAAGAAAAGAATATTATTCTTTAAGTCTTCGAGAAAATGCTATGTACAAATCATTTATATAACAGTGTGGAAATTATTTGTATTAGATGAGAATACTTGAAACCATATCAAATTGCGTACAGAGATGTGTTCTCTTGAAATACTGCAAGAAAAGAATATTTTTCTTTAAGTCTTCGAGAAAATGCTATGTACAAATCATTTATATAACAGTGTGGAAATTATTTGTATTAGATAAGAATACTTGAAACCAAATAAAATTGCGTACAGAGATGTGTTCTCTTGAAATACTGCAAGAAAAGAATATTTTTCTTTAAGTCTTCGAGAAAATGCTATGTACAAATCATTTATATAACAGTGTGCAAATTATTTGTATTAGATAAGAATACTTGAAATCATATCAAATTGCGTACAGAGATGTGTTCTCTTGAAATACTGCAAGAAAAGAATATTTTTTCTTTAAGTCTTCGAGAAAATGCTATGTACAAATCATTTATATAACAGTGTGCAAATTATTTGTATTAGATAAGAATACTTGAAATCATATCAAATTGCGTACAGAGATGTGTTCTCTTGAAATACTGCAAGAAAAGAATATTTTTTCTTTAAGTCTTCGAGAAAATGCTATGTACAAATCATTTATATAACAGTGTGCAAATTATTTGTATTAGATAAGAATACTTGAAACCATATCAAATTGCGTACAGAGATGTGTTCTCTTGAAATACTGCAAGAAAAGATATTATTCTTTAAGTCTTCGAGAAAATGCTATGTACAAATCATTTATATAACAATGTGGAAATTATTTGTATTAGATAAGAATACTTGAAACCATATCAAATTGCGTACAGAGATGTGTTCTCTTGAAATACTGCAAGAAAAGAATATTATTCTTTAAGTCTTCGAGAAAATGCTATGTAACAAATCATTTATATAACAATGTGGAAATTATTTGTATTAGATAAGAATACTTGAAACCATATCAAATTGCGTACAGAGATGTGTTCTCTTGAAATACTGCAAGAAAAGAATATTATTCTTTAAGTCTTCGAGAAAATGCTATGTACAAATCATTTATATAACAGTGTATTACGATACAGGCCCTCGCTAACTCAGCGTATGAGTAGCACATGGATATGTACGGTAAAATAAGGATCTGATAGTAAGTGTGGCGCTACATCTCAGACGCTAAAAAAAGTCGGGGTGACCTAATGTCGGTATCAGCGAGGCAGTACATTCTCTTTTCGCAAGCGCTAGACCAAGGAGATTGTTATATATATATATATATATATATATATATATATATATATATATATATATATATAATCATACAACTGAAAAAAAGCTAAGTAAATAAATTCTTCTACTTGACCGTTTTTATTTTTATTTTGAATTCAAGTTAGTTACAATGTAGCAATATTCACCGGAAGTTAACCAGACAAGATTATATATATATATATATATATATATATATAACAACTTTTAGCTATTTTCAGCCGACAGTATATTTGGGAGAATATGTGCTTTTTAATTTTAGTCAGACCTAATTTTTTTGAAAGTTAATTCATTTATGTTTAGATTTATTTGAAGTTAATTCATTTATGTTTAAATCCCGCCTAATTAAAAATAAATGAATTAACTTTCAAAAAAAATTAGGTCTGACTAAAATTAAAAAAGCACATATTCTTCATATATATATATATATATATATATATATATATATATATATATAAATTCAAACCCATTCTCAACAGATATTACAAAGGTAAGAGACGGATTTTATCTTTTCTAATAACTTATAGAATAATTATATCAACTTGATGCTTCAAAGGAGTCTAATAATAGATGAGAAAAACTTTCTGTCAGTGACCCCACTCTCAGAAAGTGTTTTAATACTTTTGAGGGGGATCCCTTGGAAAGGATTTTTCATTTATCCCCCTCATTTCATTCATTCATTCATATTTGATCCATTTTACCATTGATTGTCGGCCCTGTCGTTAGAATGCACCGACTGCACCTCTGCAGAGGGGTAAGACTCCCCGAATGGGGTCATCTGTTGGCCGTGGGTGGCGACCCGTGATGCTTAAGGATAGAGCCCAGGTGGATGAGCATGGGTTAAATATAAAAATGTATTTATAAAAAAATTGTATTATCCATTAAGAATTGATTTATTCCAAAAGTTTATCGGCATTAAATGACCCACAGAGGTTGATATGCCGTAAAACAAAACAAACCAAAAACTGAATAATATATATATATATATATATATATATATATATATATATATATATATATATATATATATATGGGAGTGGGGGAGAGTTAAATGCTGTGACGGACTCTCCCATCGATTTCGATGTATGAGTGTTCATACAATGAACATCCACACAGTTATTTGTTTATAGTGGTGAAGGCTTGTGTTGGACCATCCACAGTTTTTGGCACAGGCGATAGGAAAGAATTGGTGCATCAAGAGTTGCCACAAACCCAATCAACGACTGACCTCAGGAATTTTGAATTCAGAGTTATCCCTCTCCTAGACTGGTTACCTACCCAAGGTTAAAGGACCCAGTCTGCCCTACTATTTAACCCATAGCTGGAGGGAGAATATATGGATTCATACCTTTCCCAAGTGTATTAGCGCTATTTGAAATGCCAACAGCTTCGTCTAGGAATTGAACTCGAATCGACGAGTCCATTTCCCACGTCTCTAATCACTAATCACGCAGTAATACATTAGTAAATAACTAGCAAATATATGCACCCTCCGGGTGCAAGTATTTAAGTTTTAATGTAATAAAATATTGTATTAAATTAGAAAGGCTAATGAAACTAAATAAGAATACAGATAAAAAGATTTGAAACAGAGGGAGTATAATAAAAGATTTGAAACAGAGGGAGTATAATAAAAAATGGAACAACTGAAACTTACTCTTCCATCACTCTCGTCTTTCATTGTTATTTTTTCTAATTTAAGTATTTAGTTATAAGAAGAAGTAAAGAATAAAATGACAGTTATTTTATCTTGTTAATGGATTTCATTTAAGATTCATTGAAGAGATTTTTGCTTATATTCATTAAAATAAAACCAAACAGTTAGAAATCAATAATACTAAGCACATATTTATTAAATTCGATTTTTTAATATTAATATGCAAATTAGCCTTCCCGTTCTCACTGTAAGCCGCTATTTTGTTGTATATATAAATATAATTGCATGTTGTTAGTATGTAGACATAGTTAACAGTATTAATAATGTAAGACAATTTTATTAATAATTGAGGTTTAGATAAAAATAAAATCATAGAGAATGTGATGTCAATAACTAAGAGAATTGTAACTTGAGTAGGAATATAGTTTCGGTTACAGACAGAAAAACACACAACTCCATTATAATAAGATATCAATTTTCATTGTATAATATTCCACTAGTGAAGAAAAACACGTTTTAAAAAATTAACTGAATTTATGGGGCATACGTTAATTTATATTTTTTTAAATCACAAAATATATATTTTCCATTTAGTATAAATAGGAGAGAAGATATGATGAAAGGAAAAATGTAAATTATCTATATATGAGAGAGAGAGAAGAGAGAGAGAGAGAGAGAGAGAGAGAGAGAGATGAACGCTGTAGACATTAATAAATCTATTAATAATGGAGATTCGCTTCGGCTTTTGTCTGTAACAAAAATTACGTCACTGCTTACGTCACATTACCCCAAATCGTCATAACAGAATAAATATACTCAAAATTTGAACATGCAACATTAGACAGTCCTCATTGTTTTTTAAAAACAAGTTTTAATAAATACATGACTGGTATTATATATCTATATATAGTTTGTTTTATTTTAATACATATTTAAAGTTTACATTTCAAATTGTTTTATCTTTTTTAATCCTTTAACGAATTTGATGATTTTACTTACTTAGGGTACAAACTGGCTGACATGGAATTTTTAACTCCCACCCCTCAGGCAATATGTTTCAAAAATCTATTTTTACATCGCCCGGAGGGTGTTTTTTATTTTGCTTGTAATGTTAATTTTCAATGTATGATATTCCACTAGTAAAGGAAAATATTTTTTTTAAATTACCTGAATTTATGGGGCATTCGTTAATTAATTTTTTTATTCATAGAATATTTTTTTTTAATCCCAGATATTTTCCAGAGAAAGAGAATGAGTTGAACGCTGTAGACATTGATAAATCTATTAATAATGGAGATTGTCTGTATTTCTGTCTGTAACAAAAAGAACGCCATAGCTCTACGTCACAATGTTCTTATGCTATATAAACCCAAAATTTGAGTAAGCAATTTTTAAAATTGTTTTTTACTCTCCTCCTTTTTTTTACAGTAACAAGAAGTTAACTAAAAAGTTTACAAATAAATAAATACCTACGATTTTGTGTAAAATTGATGTGGAAAATATTCAAAATAATTGTTTGATTATTACATGCACGCAACATTTTATTTGAGGGGGGGCGGAGCTCAGTTTTCATTTCAAATTGTTTTATTTATTTTTTTACCCCTTTAATAAATATGAGGATTTTGCTTACTTATGATACAAAACCTCTGACACTGAATTTTTAACTCCCACCCTCTCAGGCAATATCTTTCAAAAATTAATTTTTACAACGCCCGAGGGGGTTTTCTGTTGCTAGTAATATTAATTTTATTGTACAATATTCCACTAAAAAATATTTTTTTAAATTACTTTAATTTATAGGGCATTCGTTATTTTTTAATCACAAAATAAATATTTTCCATTAAGTATCCGCCCTGTCGGCTGGGGCGTTAGAATGCACCTACTGCAGCTCTGCAGAGGGGTACGACTCCCCCAATGGGGCCACCTGTTGGCCGTGGGTGGCGACCCGTGATGCTTAAGGATAGAGCTCAGGTGGATGAGCAGTTCATGACATACAATACTCCACTTTGGCCCTATCTTGGGCTAGACGGGCGGTCGGAGAGGCCCCCTCCGATCAATCGGCTGGTCACGTCAAACCCTAGCACCTATATGATTTTCCCAACCCTATTGCCCTTATGGCAAGCCCCAACCCCTTTTTATCATATGGGTGCTAGAAGGCGGTGACTGGGGGTCTACATGTCCTGGGAATGACGTTAAACTCTATCTGATGGTGAGGTTCCAGTTTTGGAGGTTTGGGGAATGTGGAGCACCCCTTCATCACCATTGCTCCCTGGTCCACTCTGACCCGGAGTTGTAGTACCTGTTAGGGTCCCATCTATGGGTTAAATAGAAAAATGTATTTATAAAAAAAATTGTATTATCCATTAAGAATTGATTTATTTCAAAACTTTATCGGCATTAAATGACCCACTGAGGTTGATATGCCGTAAAACAAAACAAACCAAACCATTAAGTATGATATAAAAGAGATGATATGATAACCTTTATAGAAATCAAATTATCAGGTGAAGATATTTTTTATGAATGTATTTCAATCCACTCTTAGACAAAAGGAAAAAAAATCGAAAGTAACTTACCTTCAGCCATTTTATATAGTTTTTGTTTTCTTTAATATAAACCTTTTTTTCTTCTATAGTAAAACCAGGCGTTTAAAACCTAAACGTCATAGAAGTATAGATAGGTAAAATAAACGTTGAATAGTTTAAATTTAAAATAACGAATGCTTATACTTTAGCGTAAACCCTACTGTTTAAAAGCTGACAATATAGCAAGAATAACCCCGAAAACTGAGCTGATGCTAGCACTAAATTACTATATTTCTGTCGGTGAAGGATAAAAAATATATTAATGTAAATAAGTATGGATAGGTATTAGGAACCAAGATTTGATAAAATTTAAAAGGGCAACTGCTTAAACTATGGCGTAAAACATTCTGTTCAAAAGCTGGTAATATAACAATAACATAAAAAACTCAGCCGTTCCCAGCTCCCAATACCTATACGTTTTCGTCGATGTAAGATAAAAATATATTAAATTATAGAAATGACATTTAAAAAAATATATGGTTTACTTATATAGGCTTTTATCATTTTGATTAAGTAGCAATTGGGTCTGACTAAAATTAAGTAAGGCGTTTCGTAATCCGAATTACGGTTTCCCGCTGACGCGTCATAGTTTGAAAATAGCACTCCCACGCTATCGCAAGTTCGATCCTTACTAATGGCTGTTCAATCCCGATTGTACATTTTTTTCTCTGGTATTGAGAGATATTAAGAGTTAAATGCTTGGGCATCAGTGAAATGCTAATATTTTTTTTTTTTTTAAATTTTTGTTTCAGACTAAAAATTATTACATGTATGATTCTCCATAGAAAATTACATTGTTCTAATTTTTTGCATCAAGATGCGATAACTATGTCAACAAAAATTAAAGATTTATCATAAATTTATTTCAAATGCAAATTATATATGTAACAGAAATTTGTTTCTTCTTTTTTTTTAACACATAAACTTGGAATTTGTATTTATGTTAAAGTAGTAGCGGCTACCCAGCGTCGCCTAGGTAGGAGGTGGATATTTTAAAGTTAGTCCCGCAGATCCATTATTACTGAATCGTGAGTTGATTCCTCGTGGAATGCCTTATTTAAATCCCTATGTAAAAAAATAGACCTTGCATTGATCCAGCTACTCTGAAAAGAAATGTTAATGTCTACTATCTAAAATATTAAATGAAAAAAAATCCATGCTGTTAACATTTAAACTTTATTTTTTAATTATCTTCCTGAATATAAATCAAATTTCTATTATTTTTGCTCAAAAACCAAGCCCTGGTGATATTCAATGTGTATATATATTTACTTTGTGGTTAATTGTTTTATCTTCGAAGTTTCCTCTGGACATACATATACACACAACTGCCTTTGTATATGTATAGGTGTAAAAGAAAACTGTAAAAAGATAGTTATCTGCGTTGTTCGGACTATTGTTCTCATCTTCATTATCATCAGTACAATTTACGCACATTTTTTTAAACCGCCCTGTCGGCTGGGGCGTTAGAATACACCGACTGCACCTCTGCAGAGGAGCCAAAAGGTTGCCCGATTAGTTGGGGGTGGCCCCACCAATCGGGCAACCTTTTGGCCGTGGGTGGTGACCCGTGATGCTTAAGGATATAACCCAGGTGGATAAGCAGTCCATAACTTGCAATACTCCACTTTGGCCCTTTCTTGGGCTAGATGGGCGGTCGGAGAGGCCCCCTCCAATCAATAGGCTGGTCATATCAATCCCTAGCACCTATATGATTTCCCCAACCCCATTGCCTTTATAGCAAGCCCCAACAACTTTTTATCACATGGGTGCTAGAAGGCAATGGCTGTGGGCCTACGTGTCCTGGGACTGACGTTAAACTCTATCTGATGGTGAGGTTCCAGTTTTGGAGGTTTGGGGAATGTGGAGCACCCCTTCATCACCATTGCTCCCTGGTCCACCCTGACCCGGAGTTGTAGTACCTGTTAGGGTCCCATCTATGGGTTAAATAGAAAAATGTATTTATAAAAAAATTCATTAAGAATTGATTTATTTCAAAACTTTATCGGCATTAAATGACCCACTGAGGTTGATATGCCGTAAAACAAAACAAGCCAAAGCACAATTTTAATAATTTACGCTCTTACTCCGTAAATTGAGCATACCTACTTAATGACCATCGTATTTTTCTCATATTTCCTGGTGAATTTTTTAAATCACAAAACACAATTTTTTAGTGCACTTTAGTTTTTATGCGTGTTTGGAAGGAAAAAGCATTAGATAAAATATCAACAAATTACTAATTTTTCTATACATTGTTTATTTAATATTTTTTGTTATTGATTTCTAAAAAGAATCTTTTATATCTTTCATTATAACTTCCGGTTAATGTTCTTTGGTGTAACATTTTCGTTATGAAACATCCAATTGATTCTTTACGGATGAGAAATATCATTTTTTATGCTTTTTTTTCTTAAGAACTTAATGTAGTGTACAAATTTAAATGCCCCTTAGGAAATTGTTTCTCTAAAATGTCTGGGTTAACATTTTCGTCCAATTAGTTTGTTTGGGATGATCAATTATTTTTTGTATTATCTTTTGTTATTTTTTTGTATATAAGTATGTGTAGAGAAACGTAGACAAACATGGGATATTGTACAAGATGGATGTTTATTTGTTAGCAGCATAGTGTCGTTCCTCTTTAGAATTTTCATCACACATTTCCGCACTGTCGGCTGGGGCGTTAGAATGCACCGACTGCACCTCTGCAGAGGGGTAAGACTCCCCCAATGGGGCCACCTGTTGGCCGTCGGTGGCGACTCGTGATGTTTAAGGATAAGCAGTTCTTGACTTGCAATACTCCATTTTGGCCCTATCTTTGGATAGACGGGCGCTCGGAGAGGCCTTCTTATATGGGTGGTTGAAGGCGGCGGCTGAGGGTCTACATGTCCTGGGAATGACGTTAAGCTCTATCTGATGGTGAGGTTCCAGCTCTAGAGGTTTGGGGAATGTTGAGCACCCCTTCATCACCATTGACTCCTGGTCCACTCTGACCCGGAGTGGTAGTACCTGTTAGGGTCCCATCTATGGGTTGAATAGATAAACATGAGTTTGTAAACAAAATTGTATTATGCATTAAGAATGAATTTATTTCACAACTTTGTCGGCATTAAATTACCCACCGAGGTTGATATGCCGTAAAACAAAACAAACCAAAACCAAATCATCACACATTTATTAAAGTCCGAGGACATACAAACGTTTACGAAAGATTCGATGTCTAACTCTAAGGAGATTATGATATGCTGGATTCCAAGACATATAGGAGTAATGGGGAATTAAAGAGGTGACTCTGAAGCTAAATCGGCTCTAGATTTGATCCACGGCGAGTTCAAGATACCATATACTGACTTGAAACCTAAAATAAATACATTCCTTCATACAAAATGGCAACAACACTGGAATAATAACATCCCCAATAAATCGGACAGCGTGCCCAGGATGTACCGTCCCCCCAGAGATTATGTGAGATCGGATAAAAGCATTGAAACGAGTAAGGGTACTCAATCAATTTGTGAATATCAACCTTTGTTTTATTTTGTCATGAATAGAATTCCTTCTTATATGGACAGCGCCCCCAAGATTTAAAGTCCATAGCTGACGAACAATCTGAGTAGTACCCGTATTCATCAAAAAGATCTAAAATTACAAAGTGAAGATTTTTAGGCACATGCTTAAGAGCATACTTGAATGGGGTCTGTCCGAAGTTATCCTTAGACTTAATATCGGCTCCAGCTTCAAGGAGGACCCTAGTGATTAGTGTGTTACTGGACAAATCAGACACCGTACCCATGATGTACCGTTCATAGCTGAAAAACCTCCTGAGATTATGTGAGATCGAAAAAAAGCATTGAAACGATTAAGAACACTTAATTCATTTGTGAATATAAACTTTTTTTCCTTTTGTCACGGGTAGAATTCCTTTATATGTGGACAGCGCCCCCAATATGTAAAATCCATAGCTGACGAACAACCTGAGTAGTATTCATCAAAAAGATCTAAAACTACAAAGCGAAGATTTTGAGGCACATTCTTAAGGGTATACATGACTGGGGTGTGTCCGGAGTTATCCTTAGAGTTAACATCGTCTCCGGCTTCAAGAAGGACCCTAGTGATAATTTCTCATTTGGGATTTCATAGTCTAAAATCCACTCTGTGCCTTTGGGCTAGACGGTCGGTCGGAGAGGCCCCCTCCGATTAATCGGCTGGTCACGTCAAGCCCTAGCACCTATATGATTTTCCCTACCCTATTGCCCTTATAGCAAGCCCCAACCCCTTTTTATCATATGGGTGCTAGAAGGCGGTTGCTGTGGGTCTACATGTTCTGGGAATGACGTTAAATTCTATCTGATGGTGAGGTTCCAGTTTTGGAGGTTTGGGGAATGTGGAGCACCCCTTCATCACCATTGCTCCCTGGTCCACTCTGACCCGGAGTGGTAGTACCTGTTAGGGTCCCATCTATGGGTTAAATAGAAAAATGTATTTATAAAAAAATTGTATTATCCATTAAGAATTGATTTATTTCAAAACTTTATCGGCATTAAATGACCCACTGAGGTTGATATGCCGTAAAACAAAACAAACCAAAACAAAACTGTGCCTTTTAACTCCCGCCCACTAGCCACTCAAATATGATTCACAACAAATAAAATACAAGATGCTACCCAAACATTGTAGGAATTTGAATAATGTGTAAACTTTATGTAGTATGGACGTTAGTCGCTACTTTTTGTGAGCAGTATCCTAATGTTTAAAATAGATGACATTGACAGGAATATGTCGACTATATTGAAATAATAACTATCCAGAAAAGACGGATACTTAGATATGTAGTTTAGTTCATTATCAGTAAAGCCATTCAAACCAATGATTGTCAAAAAATTTTCGAACTTTTAACTGCCCCCCATAAGACACTCAAATAAATATAATCCACAACATAATGTTCCATGGCGTTATTGGACATATCGGACAGCGTGACCAGGATATACCGTTCATAGCTGAAAAAACTCCAGATATTATGCGAGATGGGATAAAGCATTTTAACGAGTAAGGGCACTCAATCAATTTCGTTTTTTTTTTTCTATTGACACCGTACCCATGATGTACCGTTCATAGCTGAAAAACCTCCTGAGATTAAAAAAGCATTGAAACGATTAAGAACACTTAATCCATTTGTGAATATAAACTTTTTTTCCTTTTGTTACCCGTAGAATTCCTTTATATGTGGACAGCGCCTCCAAGATGTAAAGTCCATAGCTGACGAACAATCTGAGTAGTATCCGTATTCATCAAAAAGATCTAAAACTACAAAGCGAGGATTTTGAGGCACATGCTTAAGGGCATATATGACTGGGGTCTGTCCGGAGTTATCCTTAGTGTTAACATCAGCTCCAGCTTCAAGAAGAACCCTAGTGATAATTTCTCATTTGGGATTTCATAGTCTAAAATCCACTCTGTGCTTTTAACTCCGCCCACTAGCCACTCAAATATGATTCACAACAAACAAAAACAAGATGCTACCGAAAGAATTGTAAGAATTTGAACAATGTGTAAACTGCCTGTAGTATGGACGTTGGTCGCTAATTTTTATGAGCAGTATCCTAACGTATAAAATAGGTGATATTGATAAATATGAAATAGTTTAGTTCATTATTGGTAAGGCCATTCAAAGCAATGATTCTCAGAAATTTATGAACTTTTAACTGCCCTCCAACTAGACACTCAAATAAATATAATCCACAACATAATGTTCCAAGGCGTTATTGGACATATCGAACAGTGTGACTATGATATACCGTTTATAGCTGAAAATCTCCCAGAGATTATGCGAGATCGGAAATAAGCATTGAAACAAATAAGGGTACTCGATCAACTTATGAATATTAATGTTTCTTTTTCTTTTATCACGGGTAGAATTCCTTCATATATGGACAGCGTTCCCAAGATGTAAAGTCCATAGCTGACGAACAACCTGAGTAGTATCCGTATTCATCAAAAAGATCTAAAACTACAAAGCAAAGATTTTGAGGCACATGCTTAAGGGCATACATGACTGGGGTCTGTCCGAAGTTATCCTTAGACTTATCAGCTCCGGCTTCAAGGAGGACCGTAATGAGCTCAACCGAAGCCCAGGATTCTTGTTCTGTCAATTTAACCGCACGATGCAAAATAGACTGATGGTGAAGAACGCGTAGATCCTCATCGACTACTATTTCTACCTCTTCAGTAAATTCATCGATATACTCATCGAAGGAAACCAGAGTGTCAGTTTCCAATGTCATATACAGGAAAGTATCGACTATTGGAATAACAGATTTCCACAAAATACGGATATTTAGATATACTAGCAAATATATGCACCCTCCGGGTGCAAGTATTTAAGTTTTAATGTAATAAAATATTGTATTAAATTAGAAAGGCTAATGAAACTAAATAAGAATACAGATAAAAAGATTTGAAACAGAGGGAGTATAATAAAAGATTTGAAACAGAGGGAGTATAATAAAAAATGGAACAACTGAAACTTACTCTTCCATCACTCTCGTCTTTCATTGTTATTTTTTTCTAATTTAAGTATTTAGTTATAAGAGGAAGTAAAGAATAAAATGACAGTTATTTTATCTTGTTAATGGATTTCATTTAAGATTCATTGAAGAGATTTTTGCTTATATTCATTAAAATAAAACCAAACAGTTAGAAATCAATAATACTAAGCACATATTTATTAAATTCGATTTTTTAATATTAATATGCAAATTAGCCTTCCCGTTCATACTGGAAACCGCTATTTTGTTGTATATATAAATATAATTGCATGTTGTCAGTATGTAGACATAGTTAACAGTATTAATAAGGTAAGACAATTTTATTAATAATTGAGGTTTAGATAAAATCATGGAGAATGTGATGTCAATAACTAAGAGAATTGTGACTTGCGTAGGAATATAGTTTCGGTTACAGACAGAAAAACACAATCTCCATTATAATAAGATAGTCTTTGTTAAGAATCCACATTTTTACAGCTGCCAGCGCTATTATTTTGAATATAGCGACACCCTTATATAAAAAGAAGTCATTTGAATTTTTTGTCCCAGCAATCGCAGAAAAAAGGATTTTAAAGTACTGTACATTGGCAGCAACAAAAAGTTTCCTAATGAGTCAGACATATCTACTAAAGGTTTCGCTTAATGCTCTTCAGGGCAAAATTCTTACAGATATTTTCCCTGAAAAGCACTAAGCGAAACATTTAGTAGGTATATCCGACTCATTAGGTTTAACTTTATTATTCGCTCTACTTATGTATTGAGGACTCTTTACTTTTTAGCCATAGAATATCCTGGCAGTTATATATACTAGCAAATTTATGCACCCTCCGGATGCAAGATTTTAAGTTTTAATATAATAAAATGTCATGTTAAATTAGAAAGGCTAATAAAACTAAAGAATACAGATGAAAAGATTTGGAACAGAGGGGGTATCATCGAAAAATAGAACAGCTTTGAAACTAACCCTTCCATCATTTTCTATTACTCCCGTCTTTCATTGGTAAATTTTCCTAATTTAACTCTTTACTTAAAATAGGAAGTAAAGGATAATATTACAGTTATTTTCTTCTTATTGAATTTCTTTTAAGATTTATCCCAGAGATTTTTGCTCATATTCAATAAGATAAAACTAAACAATTAGAAATCAATAATACTTAGCATATATTTATTAAAATCAATTTTTTAAGATCAATATGCAAATTAGCCTTCACATTCACACTGTAAACCACTATTTTGTTGTATATATAAATACAATTGCGCCTTATTAGTATGTAGATATGGTCAACAGTCTTAATAATGTAAAACAATTTTATTATTCATTGAGGTTTAAATAAAAATAAAATCATGGAGAATGTGATGTAAATAACTAAGGGAACTGTGAATTGAGTAGTAATATAGTTTCGGTTACAGACAGACAAACACACAATCTCCGTTATAATATGATATATATATATATATATATATATGTGTGTGTATGTGTGTGTGTTTTCTTTTGGTCAATTATTATAGTATCAACCGATTATTTTCGGTTGGTACAACTATCTTGGTCTTCTTTTTTTCAAAAAAAAAAAAAAAAAAAAAAATTTTGTTCTCCCAGGTGATGTTTGGTAGTATATTTTTACAATCAAACGTTTTTTCCAGGTTTTTTCTTACCGCAAGGGTTTACCAACAAGTTTGGTATATATCACAAAAAAATCATGTTGACTGTATCAGTTATTTTGTTAAATCAGATAAAACCTCATATAAGTAAGGATTAAATATTAGGAGAATTTTGAATAGACACCTAATTCGCTTGAACACAATATTAAGTCTTCCTTGACACGTTTGAGGGTGATATGTGGCTCTCAAACTCCATACAAAAATTAAGGATGAAATATTGTAAGAACGTTTGAACAGACACCTATAATTACTCTGAACTGTGAAAGTTTTACAGACACTTTTTGATCGTCATATGTGGCTTAAAAATACAAAAATTAAGGATAAAATCTCGGTACAACATTATTGGTCTAATCCGACAGGCCCACGTGGTTTCAGAATCAGAAGGAAGTCATCTACTTACAAACTATCCTTTTTTATCGGTGTTAAAAAGATATATAGTGATTTAAATAAAATCACTAATATATATATATATTAGTGTGTGTGCGTGTTTACAAAAAAGTTTGAGGACTCTAGTGAATTCATTTCCGCTTAGAAATGTAGCGATTAAATATTCTCCTACATTTGACAGCTGCCCCTGGCCGTACGGGCTAAAGGTTTGGCGATCGAAAGTTCATTCGGGTCTCGAACCCGGCCAGAGGTAGCTGTTACAGTATAGCCACACTGATGATAGGTGAAACCTTGAAACACGTGTCTGTGGATTACTTTATATATATATATATATGAGTACATATAAAAAAGATATGAAAACATCACAAAATGCTGTTAAAGTGAAAACATTTTATAACATAGCTGATATTAAACAATATTTCGATTTTATGAAAATCGTCATCAGAGCTTGTTTAACTCCGTGTTGTTAAGAGCGGAGATAAAGGTCATATGAGTTCAAAACAAAAACCTTGACGTTGCAAAAAAGAAAATATATATTTATATAATCCAAAAGTCCAGAGAAGAAATCTTCCTTACGACACAAGAGTTTTATTTAAACAAAACCAAGTCGCATTTTGGGAGCTCAATGTGTGCTCTTAATGTTAGAGTCACAGAACAAATATATGAGTAAAGAAATAACAAAAGACTTAGAGATTTAGCGTTATAGTCTATTTCAGGGAGCTTAGTCTAAATCTCCCGACTCATCAAATGCGAATGATAACATTTTTTATTACTTTAAAGGCATTTAGACTATAATGCTAAATCTCTAAGTCTTGTTATTTCTTTACTCACACTTTATATAAAAAACATTAAAAAATCATGTGACTGTATGAGCTATTTTTCTAGATCTGAATATAAACAACAACATCCAAACGAGTAATGACACTCGAATCTATTTATGGAAGTTACGATGTTTTCTTTTTTCAGCTAGAATTCTCCTATAAGTGTTAACTTCAGTCAGAGTGGAACTGGGAGTAATGACGGTGAATGAGTCTCCACCCCCTCCAGATAAAGCTTTTGCGAGTGTGGAATTGGAACTTCCCTATTAGATGCAGTTTAAAGTCATACCAAGGCCACATAAACAATATTCAATAATTTATTATATTTAGAAAACATAGTTTCGCTTTTATAAATTTATATGATGTGTGAAAAAGAGATATAGTGACTTTGATAAAAAAAAAATCTATCACTTTTTTTTTTAAATCGATCATATATATTAGATATTTTCTTCATCTGTGTTAAAAGAGATATGAGTTATATATATATATATATATATATATATATATATATATATATATATATATATATATATATATATATATATATATATACATACTAGCAAATATATGCACCCTCCGGGTGCAAGTATTAAATTTTAATGTAATAAAATATTTTATTAAATTAGAAAGGCCGATTAAACTAAATAAGAATGCAGATAAAAAAGATTTGAAACAGAAGGAGTATAATCGAAAAATAGAACAACTGAAACTTACTCTTCCATCACTCTCGTCTTTCATTGTTATTTTTTCTAATTTAAGTATTTAGTTAGAATAGGAAGTAAAGAATAAAATGACAGTTATTTTTTCTTGTTAATGGATTTCATTTAAGATTCATTGAAGAGATTTTTGCTTATATTCATTAAAATAAAACCAAACAGTTAGAAATCAATAATACTAAGCACATATTTATTAAATTCGATTTTTTAATATCAATATGCAAATCAGCCTTCCCCGTTCACACTGTAAACCGCTATTTTGTTGTATATATAAATATAATTGCACGTTGTTAGTATGTAGATATGGTCAACAGTGGCTTCGGCCTCTGGACCATTGATATAATTAACGGCGTCGATCCCAGGGGGCCATCCACCCAGGCAACACCTGCCCCCTTGATTTAAAGGGGCAGGGCTGGGTTTATTGTCCAGTGCCTGAGGCGCCCCCCTTGAGGGGGAATGCCGATGGGATCGACGCAATTTTTCACCCGCCACCCCATGAGCTTCGGTTTGTGGGTGGTCCCACATAAATAGGGCCTTTGTGCCTGACCCGTACAAGTGGGGTACGTGGAAAATATCTTGTAGATATGGTTAACAGTATGAATAACGTAAAACAATTTTATTAATAATTGATGTTAAAATTAAAATAAAATCATTGAGAATGTGATGACAATAACTAAGGGAATTGTAACTTGAGTAGTAATATAGTTTCGGTTACAGACAGAAAAACACAATCTCCATTATAATAAGATTATATATATATATATATATATATATATATATATATATATATATATATATATAAGAGAGTTTCATAATTTTGCTTGAAGCATTGTGTATATATTGGTTAGGAGGTTGATTTAAAAGGCTATCACAATGCAGTTTGGAATAAATAAAAAATAATAATACGGTAACAATGGTGTTGTGTGTTGACCTGTATTTTTTATTATTTCTTTAATAATAATAAATAATAATAAATAATAATAAATAATTAAAAAAATACAGGTCAGCACACAACACTATTGTTACCGTATTATTATTTTTTATTTATTCCAAACTGCATTGTGATAGCCTTCTAAATCAACCTCCTAACCATATATATATATATATATATATAATAATATATATATATATATATATCTCACATAAAAAATGATGTTGACTGTATCAGCTATTTTGTTAGATCAGAAAAAAAATCAAAACGAGTAAGGACACTCGAATTTATTTGTGGAAAATAACGATGTTTTCTATTATCTAAGGCAGAATTCCCCTATGCGAGTTTACTACAGTCAGAGTGGACCTGGGAGTAATAATGAGTTTGAGTTTTGTTTAACGGCACATCAACCTCTGTGGGTCATTTAATGCTAAAAAGGTTATTTTGTATTTCAGTCTTTAAGTGGTAGTAGTGGTTCTATGGAGATATTCAGTTATGTTCTGTTATATTTTGTTGAAAAGGTTGCTTTTTTTTAATAAAATTTAGAATGTTTTCAGGGTTTTAACAGGTACAAATGGGTAATGTGGGTGTGCCCAATACGCAATCTGGCGAGTATTACTATTTCTCTTCTAATACTTCTATAGCCTATCGGCCACTCTCCAATAACTTCTCGTATTTCATGGAGTTTGTTCTGGGTCTCAACTCAAACTTAATTTGAAGGCAAAACAAATCACTTTTGTAATATTTTGTAATATTTTATTATTTCATAATACAACATTTTTGGTCTTTTTTCTTTTTGAATTTTACTTATTGCATTTTTTCACAATGAAAACTATTTCATACAATCAGGATTTGCTTTTAATAAAACTAGCAGAACAAATTATAATTACTAGCCAATATATGCACCCTCCGGGTGCAAGTATTTAAGTTTTAATGTAATGAAATATCGTATTAAATTAGAAAGTCTAATAAGAAGGCATATAAAAAGATATGTAACAGAGTGGGGGTATAATAGAAAAATAGAAATGAAACTTACTCTTCCATCACTCCCGTCTTTCGTTGCTGAATTTTACTTATTTAACTATTTAGTTAAATTAGGAAATAAAGAATAAAATGACAGTTATTTTTTCTTGTTAATGGATTTCATTTAAGATTCATTGGAGAGACTTTTGCTTATATTCATTAAAATAAAACCAAACAATTAGAAATCAATAATACTAAGCACATATTTAATAAAATCACATTTTTAATATCAATATGCAAATTAGCCTTCCCATTCACACTGTAAACCGCTATTTTTTGTATATATAAATACAATTGCATGTTATTTATATGTAGATGAATATCTTCAATGAATCTTAAAAGAAATCCATTAACAAGAAAAAATAACAGTAATTTTATTCTTTACTTCCTATTTAAACTAAATACTTAAATTAGAAAAAATAACAATGAAAGACGAGAGTGATGGAAGAGTAAGTTCAATTGTTCTATTTTTCAATTATATCCCCCTCTGTTTCAAATCTTTTTATCTGCATTATTATTTAGTTTCATTAGCCTTTCTAATTTAATACGATACTTTATTACATTAAAACTTAAATACTTGCACCCGGAGGGTGCATATACTTGCTAGTTTGTATAATGTGGGAAAAATTAATGATGTGACTTTAATAGAATACATCTATATCCCTATGTTACATAGTTATTAGATCCCTAAAGCTTTTATAAGGTATTGTAGAAATCATTAGTACAGCTGATGGCCTTGAGAGTGAGTGACAGCGCTTGACCTCACTCTGACCTTGCTTTCCGGAGATAAATCGTGAGAACAGGAACCCCGATAGAAGACCCTTCCGGTTTAAGGATATAGTAAGTAACTCAGTCAGTTAGCAAGTAGAAGCCAAGCTAGCAAGATGTAAGGATCTGCGCAGATTGTCTGGTTTGGGGATTTATAAATAAAGTAACATCAACGTAAATCGAAGTCTTGTGTTTATTACCTAAAAACTAACAATAACACAGGGCTTCTGATAACAAGAAATCTCAACAGAAACCAGACCCGAAATCCTCAATAGAAGACCAGACCTAGAAGAGATACCAGACCAACATGTTAGAAGATAGGACCAAAGCCGGCCAGAAGAAATACGACCAGAGTAAGAAGTAAGAAAGGTATGCAACGTTATGTGCTGATTTGGTTTAGTGAAAACCCCAGTATATAACACCTATATTTTTAAAAAAATCAAGTCGACTTAATTAGATATTTTCCGAGATCCGAAAAAAAATTAGAATAAAGAAAACAATATCCAAACGAGTAAGAACACTCAAATCTATTTGTGGATGTTTTCTCTTAACGATGACAGAATCCCCCTGTGCATGTTTACAGAGTAATGATGGAGGAATACTCCACACTCCCTAGAGCTCCAGAATTGGACATTCAATATTAGCAATTTAACCCTATATCCTGGACACAATAACAGTATCTAATGATTATATTTAGACACAAACAGTATTTATACATTTAGACACAAGAACAGTATTTAAGAAATACATTTAGACACAAGACAGTATTTAAGAATTACATTTAGACACAAGAACAGTATTTAAGAATTACATTTAGACACAAGAACAGTATTTAAGAATTACATTTAGACACAAGAACAGTATTTAAGAATTACATTTAGACACAAGAACAGTATTTAAGAATTACATTTAGACACAAGAACAGTATTTAATTACATTAGACACAAGAACAGTATTTAAGAATTACATTTAGACACAAGAACAGTATTTAATTAATATATTTAGACACAAGAACAGTATTTAATTAATATATTTAGACACAATATTTAGACACAAGAATAGTATTTAATTAATATATTTAGACACAAGAAAAGTATTTAAGAAATATATTTAGACACGAGAACAGTATTTAAGAAATATATTTAGACACGAACAGTATTTAAGAATTATATTTAGACACAAGAACAGTATTTAATTAATATATTTAGACACAAGAACAGTATTTAATTAATATATTTAGACACAAGAACAGTATTTAATTAATATATTTAGACACAAGAACAGTATTTAATAATTATATTTAGACACAAGAACAGTATTTAATAATTATATTTAGAAAAAATAGGTTCCTTTTTTATAGCTGTAAAATCTTCATAGTTTCTTTAATTCTTGGGCTCCGAACTCATAGAGAAGGGTTAAAACATCAGTGCGGATATTTCCAGGCACATGAGTAACAGCATACAAGGGTGGGAGCGTCCGAAGTAATCTATGGCGTTAGGGTCGGCTCCGGATTCAAGGAGGATTTTAATGAGCTCGACCGAGTTAAAGGGAGGCTTATTCATCAACCTCATTGTATGGTGTAAGATAGAATGATAATATCTGAATATCAGTTTTTCCTTGAGCACTTTTTTTATTACCTCTTTCAATAGACCGAGGTACGGCACAGGAAAATTCTTTGTTTTCGACGTCATATACAGAAAGGTGTCAACCAATTCAGAATAACGGCTATCAAGAACATAGGGAGTCTTATACGTTTCTTCTTTTACTAGTTTCCAAAACTTCACAATTGTCTGTGCCATTATTTTGTAAATATCAAACGCCCCGTTTTCAAAGAAATTGTCAGGGTTGCCATCTTCACCGACTTCAACGAAAAGAGCTTTAAAGGTACGATAATTGGCGGCCACAACTAAAGTAGATGCTTCCTGACAATACTCTTGGATATGTTCGATAAACTGCTTGGTCTTATCCATCCTATGGAACTTTTTGGCAATTACTGCCGTTTCCAGCAGAACCTGCAGATAGATTCGGTTATCTCTTCCCAAAATCCTTTCAATAACCAGGATACTCTGGTAAGCAAGAAGTAAAGGTTTGAAAAATAACATTTCCAATTCTAACAAAGTGGTAAATTCTCTGGAAAAATCCAGAAGCGCTCGTTTCGGAATCTGACAGATCTTGGGAATATTCCTCTCCTTCCGCACCTCTAAAGCTTGCATCCATGGCTGTAAATCTAAAAATTGTACAATATGGGTACAAATAAAGCAAGCATTCAAAACTTCCATTGCCTCTATCTTATCTGAATCGGGACAATTGGGCAGGGCCAACATGTATTTAAACGCCTGAATGTCTAGACTGATAGAAGACCAAATTAAAGGAGATATGCCTTCGTGGCATCGCAGTGTAACATCAGCACCAGCCCTGACTAGTTGGATTACACTCTCTCTGTGGTTACTAGCAACGGCTTTATGAAGGGCCGTAAAGCCCTCATCATCTTGGTGGTTAACATCCGAGCCCTGAGAGATCAGAAACCTGCAGATTTTGCTGTCGTTTGTCGACTCTATTAGAGGGATCCTTCCCCGAAAGTTTTGTCCATTAATATCAGCTCCCCTCGCTACTATCAGTTTCACGGCTGTTAAGTTATTAAGGAAAGTAGCAACCATTAACGGCGGGCTGATAGAGTTTATATCCTCATTGACATCGATTAGTGTCAGGATTGTTTCGATCATTTCGGGATTGTTAACCTCCATGGCGACAACTAGAGGGTGCCGGCAGTATTTCCATTGGTCGGAAATTCGGATGGGTCCATGAAGGAGAGTAAGGTTTAGGAGATAGTGGAACATTCCGACATTGTTATAGTGAACTGCAACAGTGAGTGGGATAAAACCATTTATACATGTATTTAGAAGTTTGGTGATCAGTTCGGGTGTGATGTTTTCGCAGATTTTCTTGAGATCGTTCCAGGCATTATGCTTGATGAATCCGAACACTATTTCGACGGAGTCTCTCCACATTCTTGTGTAGGGAATTGTATACATTCGAGATTCTGTAAGGAGAGAATAGAATTGTTTAAGTGTTTGATAAACGCAAATTAGTTTTAGTATAAAAATGTATTGGAAATGATTTTTGACTATCAAAAAAATATCATTGGAAATGATTTTTGACTATTAAAAAAATATCATTGGAAATGATTTTTGACTATTAAAAAAATATCATTGGAAATGATTTTTGACAAAAATATCATTGGAAATGATTTTTGACTATAAAAAAATATCATTGGAAATGATTTTTGACTATTAAAAAAATATCATTGGAAATGATTTTTGACTATTAAAAAAAAATATCATTGGAATGATTTTTTGACTATAAAAAAAATATCATTGGAAATGATTTTTGACTATAAAAAAAATATCATTGGAAATGATTTTTGACTATAAAAAAAATATCATTGGAAATGATTTTTGACTATAAAAAATATCATTGGAAATGATTTTGACTATAAAAAAAATAGCATTGGAAATGATTTTTGACTATTAAAAAAATAGCATTGGAAATGATTTTTGACTATTAAAAAAATATCATTGGAAATGATTTTTGACTATTAAAAAAAATCATTGGAAATGATTTTTAACTATAAAAAATGAATTAGAAATGATTTTTACCTATCAAAATGCATTAAAAAGGATTTTTAACTATAAAAATGCATTGGAAATGAGATTTACTATAAAACGTATTGGAAAGGATTTTTACTATAAAAATGCATTGGAAAGGATTTTTACTATAAAAATGCATTGGAAAGGATTTTTACTATAAAAATGCATTGGAAAGGATTTTTACTATAAAAATGCATTGGAAATGAGATTTACTATAAAAATGCATTGGAAATGAGATTTACTATAAAAATGCATTGGAAATGAGATTTACTATAAAAATGCATTGGAAATGAGATTTACTATAAAAATGCATTGGAAAGGATTTGGAATTCTTCAGGATTAATCGTAATATTCGTTTGAGGTATTCTATCCTGTTTTTTGTCTCAAGAGTTTTGTTCTCTTGAGATGCTGCAATGAAAAAATATAATTATTTAATTCTCAATTATGTAAATTATTTGAACTAGCAAAAATATGCACCCTCCGGTCACAAGTATTTAAGTTTTAATTTGATTAGATATATTCTATCGAATTAGAAAGACTAATGCAATTAATCACGAACACAAAAAGATTACTTATTTTTACTTTATTCTAATTGATTTCAATATAGATTTATACAGAGGATTGCTTTAAGTACGTTTGAGAATAAAAACAAGAATATAAGAAATCAATAACACCAAGCAATTATAGATTAAAATCCACACCCTATTTCTTAATCATATATAACTAGTACAAAATTAAAAACACCCTCCGAGCGATGTAAAAATAGATTTTTGAAACATATTGCATATATATATATATATATGTCAGCGAGTTTGTACCCTAAGTAAGTAAAATCATCAAATTCATTAAGGGATTAAATAATAAAACAATTTGAAATGTAAACTTCCGAAACTACCAAAGATTCTGCTGCATAGTCAGCTTGATGGTGGTAAAAGAAACGTGGGTCGACCATTCCTCAGGTTTTTCACTCCCTTTATTTCGTTCTTATATTTATTATAAAATATACACCCTAAGTGCACAGGTATTTATGTTTTAAAATTATTTTAATGTTATATTGAATTAGAAAGACTAATGAAATTAAATATGAACAAAAAACACAAGGTTCCTAGTTCGATACCGGTCCTAGCCGACTCAGCATATGAGTAGCACAGGGATCTGTGCGGTAAAGTAAGGAGCTGATGATAGGTGTGGCGTTCCACCTCAGACGCTAAGATAATCTGCTTGGTCTAGCGCTAGTGAAAAGGGGATAGACTCCCTCGCTGATTGGCTGATACTGACTTTAGGCCGCCCCGACGACTTTACTTACTTATATGTAAAATTGATAATTGCATTTAACTTTGCACTAATACCCTTGGGAAAGGTATGATTCCTACTCTCCCTCCAGCTATGGATAAATAGTAGGGCAGACTGGGCTCTTTAACCTTGGTTAGGTAACCAGTCTAGGAGAAGGAAAACTCTGAATTCAAACCTGTTGAACTCCGCTTAAGAAATTGACCTTGTGTCACATCCTGCTCGTGCGGAGGGGTTGGTAATATATATATGTAAAATTGTATTAGAAATAAAATATATCATAGATGCAATGGGGGATATTGATCTGGCTATGAAAAAAATCAGAAATCATTAATAACTTAAAATTGGTTGAGTTTAAGACATTTACCATTGAATTTCTGGATATCACTAGAGAAAATTATTTTTATATTTCTATATTTATATTTTATATTTATATTTATATAAATATAACAATGCCCACGTTGTTTTGTTTGACCCACAGGCAAGTTGAAGATGATCTGGTTCGGACTTTCTCGATTCGGGCTGGGACTGAAGATGACCACATTCACCAATGCTGTCAACGGTTAACAATCGCAATAACTACGAAACGCTTACTAACAATTTTTTACAACAATACCTTTATTAAGCATACAGTGACCAAAATCATATACAACAACAAAGGGTTATGGATGTCGAATTCAAAGTCGGAGTTTGTGAGTTGACTGTCGATATACAGCTAATTACTTCTGTCTGAAATGGTTAAGTTCAGGACTGAGTGGCAAGGTGGCGGGGAGCAGTGGCAAAGTGGCAGCAAGTCGTATCTAAGGAACCAGCTTTCGATCTGATCTGTTCCACATCGGGGACTTCTTTTATGGGATGCAGAGCCCTGAACACACGGCTCTGATTGGCCAGCCAATAGAAACCCCGGACCAATGGCCTTACAGCATAAACATCGGGAAGGAGTAGAAAAGCCCCCCGAGGTCGCGTTTGATTGGATCAAAATCGTGGCCCCGGGTTGTACATCCCGGGGAGGGTAAAAAAACTCCACTCCACTTTTCTTTAGTTGGTGAGCCACTCGATAATATTTATATTATGGTGTAAATGAACTTGTGCCAGTCTTTGTTGGAATTTATATTTATATAAATATAAATTTATATATATTATAAATTTATAAATAAATTATAAATATTATAAATATTTCTATATTTATATTTTATATTTATATTTATATTTCTTAGGAGAAGGGAAGTTATAGAACTCATTTTACAGACAAAAATAGATTACAAAAAGTCACCATTTATGCACCCCCCAAAAAAAAAAATTAATTTGGAGAGCAAAAAATAAATCAGAATAACCCCGCCAATTTTTGGACTTTAACATAATCCACTTCTGGACAAATTTCAGAAAAATTTAATTGGTTTGGTGACACGACGTGGATTATTTGACAGACATATAATTTCTAAATCTAACGGTATGAAAAAAAAACCCAGCCCTGTTAAGCCATTCGGGTGAAACCTAGGTAAATAGTGTCTGACTTATTTTGTACTTTATATACACTAGCAAATATATGCACCCTCTGAGTTCAAGTATTTAAGTTTAATGTAATAAAATATATTAAATTAGAAAGGCTAATGAAACTAAATAAGAATACCGATAAAAAGTTTTGTAACAGAGGGAGTATAATAAAAAATAGAACAACTGAAACTTACTCTTCCATCACTCTCGTCTTTCATTGTTATTTTTTCTAATTTAAGTATTTAGTTAAAAGAGGAAGTAAAGAATAAAATGACATTTATTTTTTCTTGTTAATTTAAGATTCATTGAAGAGATTTTTGATTATATTCACTAAAATAAAACCAAACAGTTAGAAATCAATAATACTAAGCACATATTTAATAAAATCAAATTTTTAATATCAATATGCAAATTAGCCTTCCCATTCACACTGTAAACCACTATTTTGTTGTATATATAAATATAATTGCATGTTGTTTGTATGGTTAACAGTATTAATTATGTAAAACAATTTTATTAATAATTGAGGTTTAGATAAAAATACAATCATGGAGAATGTGATGTCAATAACTAAGGGAATAGTGATATGAGTAGTAATATAGTTTTGATTACAGACAGAAAAGCACACAATCTCCATTATAATAAGATAATATATATATATATATATATATATATTTCTTAAGACATGTGTTATTGAACGCCTACATATCCTAGATGCCATATGCATTAGAAATAAAAAAATCTAACATTAATAAAATAGTCTTTAAAGTCGGAGACAACGTATTACATATCTTCAATAACTAACACTTACCCAACCCCCCTCTTAAAAATAATAGACTCTCTGAATTTGATAAAAGCATAGATAACAGAACTAAAAATTAATTAAAAACCAAATTACATAACCCCATGAATACGACTGGAGAAACAGTCGAAAGCGCTCGGGAAAGTAGTATGAAAAATATCATGAATCAACTCGATCCAGATTCAAAAAGGATAACCAGAAAAAAAAAATATCCATACAAAAAATGAAAAAAGAATACTCCGTGTTGTTCAATAACACATGTCTTGAGAATAATTTGCTGCCAAAATACACACATATATATATATATATATATATATATATTGAAACATCTGTACGATGTTCTACGTAGGGGGCGATATTTGCCGCGTTCTCTTATTATTTTCATTAATTATCAAATTTTATACGCTATACGCATTGTAACTGCCTTCAAGCAAAAAATATAAATAATAATATACTTTACTCAACAATGCTTCTAAAAAGCAAAGATTTGTAAACAAATATTTATCAGTGTTAGATATTAATACTAGAAGTCATATACTAGTAGATCACGGATTGATTTGGTATTTAATGGCATATCAACCCTGGTGGGTTATTTAATAACACATATTGGTACATATATAATTAGTTTAATTCTATTATTTATACACAGCATAAAAATATGAATTACGAATGTTAATGCATTGTTTAATTCATGTGTATTGATAAATTAGGGACAGGCAAAAAAAATCCGATACTACGAGTTTTAAAAGCGAATTAAGAACAATTAAATCTATTATTTAAGGTTAAACTTTATCTAAATCGATAAGTAGTAGCATAATAACCATCAGTGAAAAAAGAAAAATATAATTACATATGCAGTTTATTTTTAAAAGATTTAAAACTATTTGTTTTGGTCAATTTCGACGCGATCCGCCATTTTTTTCTGTTTTTCAATGGTTTTAGGCGCTTGTTTACAATTTTAACGTAACATTTGGGATGGAAAAAAATTACCGAAAAATCAGGTAATTATCTGATTTTTAAGACATTTTCAGTATTGATTTAACATTAATGAATTTTATAATGCATCAGTTATTTTATTTCAAAACTTTAGTTTAGTATTTTTGCTATGAAAAATTAATAAATAAAATTCATTTAAAATATGAAAGTCCTAATGTTAAGTTTAAAATGTTATTTTTAGATTTCAAAAATAATATCTACTTAATGCAAATTCATTTTAGGTGCCAAAAGTAATAAGTTTTGAAGAAAAAACTCGATTGAAAATGTACCCCCCTTCCCCTTTTAAGCAGAAAAAACATCGATGTATATTTTTTCTTTTATAAAATAATAGCCAATTAAATAATTAGCGAAATGAGTAAAAAAGAAATCTCCAAAAATTTAATTATTTATTACATTTTTTACATTTTATTTTTCGATTTTCGGGTACTTATTTTCTCATAGAAGCGCAACCGTAAAATTTTTTTTTTGTTTTTATTCATAACTTTTATCTCATTATTTATACTGTAATTATGGGCCGGGTTAGCTCAGTCGGGAGAGCGTTCGGCTAGAAACCACAAGATTCCTAGTTCGATACCGGTCCTCGCCAACTCAGCATATGAGTAGCACAGGGATCTGTGTGGTAAAGTAAGGAGCTGATGGTAGGTTTGGCGCTCCACCTCAGACGCTAAAATAATCTCCTTGGTCTAGCGCTAGTGAAAAGGGGATAGACTCCCTCGCTGATTGGCTGATACCGACTTTAGGCCACCCCGACAACTTTACTTTTTACTTAGTATCGAAAATGATCAACATGCAAAACATTTTACGCCCCCAACATAAGGGGGGTCAAAATTAAGTGATCTGAAAAAAATGAGAAAGTTTTGAAATAAAATACATAATGCATTATAAAGATCATTCATTGATACATAAACTCTGAAAATTTCATTAAAATCCGATAATTCCCTGATTTTTGGTAAATTATTTTCTGTAGGGGGGCTAAAGTCATTTTGTCAAAAACGCATTTTTAGGCTCAGTTTGCCAGTAGCTATGATAAATTGATAGAAATAGATTTCCTCTTATATATTTTAACTGTTTGTATTATTTAGTAAAATTAGTTATTTGAATAGTTATTTTGTTTAGCGGCATATCAAAAACTGTCGTTATTTAATGCCAAATTCTTATTGTACATTTAAGCGAATAATATTTATAAAAATCAAATAGACGGAATATATTTTTGGAAGTTCGTTAAATCTAGAATTACATGAAAGAAAAAAAAATTCGAAAGTAACTTACCTTCAGCCATTTTATATTTGTTTTGATAAAAAACTTTTTCCTCCACCATAAAACCGAACACTTTAAAATTAAAAGACTTATAAATATAGACAGGTAACAGAATTCATTAAAAATTTAGAAATAACAACAGCTTATACTTTAGCGTAAAACATACAGTTTAAAATCTGATAAAATACATCAACAATAACTTTAAAAACGTTGCCAGTAACTAATACGTATGTTTCCGTTCGGTGAAGGATTAAAAATATATCAATATATAAAAAATGACCCGTTAAAATATAAATATGGTTTACTTTTATAGGATTTTATTACTTAAATGAATATAAAACAATTGGCTGTGGCCAAAGTCAAGTTAGATGTTCCGTCATTTGATAATATCACTCTCACAATATCGTAAGTTCGATCCTTATTAGTGAATGTTCAATAGGGCAGGTTGATTTGTATACCAACATGTGAGTGCGTGTCAGGTTGGCGTGCGTGCATCTCTCTCTCTCTCTCTCTCTCTCTCTCTCTCTCTCTGTCTCCGTCTCTCTTACTTTCTGAATGTGGATACGTATATGTGTGTGTGTGTGTGTGTAAATAAATTTGTAACTACTAAAAAATCTGCTATGTAAACCTTATCTTCGCTATATACTAGCAAGAATATGCGCCCTCCGGTTGTAAGTATTTACATTTTAATGTAATGAAATATATCAATAAAATATATTAATAAGAACGCATATAAAAAGATTACACTTATTTTAACTATATTTTAATTGGTTTCTATATAAAATAATCCATAGGATTCATTTTAATACGTTGGAGAATAAAACAATGGTATTAGAGATCAATAACACCAAATAATTATTTATCCAACCCGATTTTGTTAAAACCTATATGCAAATTAACCACACCATATATTATGTAAACCTTTATTTCTTAGTGATAGATTACAGGCTTTTAGACGCATGAATAACATGGGCTGTTTTGAGGCAAATCTAACTCAGATTTTCATAGAGACATCGTTGATAAATAATATTTATTCTCTCTATAAATTAATGATTTTGACTATAAATTAAATACTCATAGATAAACTTACGCAGTGACGTAATTTCGGTTACAGGCAAACAGACAATCCAGTTTAAAATAAAATAAGAACAATAGATGAATCTAAATAAAGTTTAAAAAAATACATCAATACATAAAAAGGACCTGTTAATAAATAAATATTATTATAATGGAGATTGTGGGTTTGTCTGTCTGTAACCGAAACTATATTACTACTCAAGTCACAAATACCTTTGTTATTTACATCTCATTCTCCATGATTTTATTTTTATTTAAACCTCAATTATTAATAAAATTGTTTTACATCGTTAAGACTGTTGACCATATCTACATGATATTTTCCACGTACCCCACTTGTACGGGTCAGGCACAAAGGCCCTATTTATGTGGGACCACCCACAAGCCGAGACTCATGGGGTGGCAGGTGAAAAAGAAAAATTTCGTCCCGTCGGCATTCCCCCTCAAGGGGGGCGCCTCAGGCACTGGGCAATAAACCCAGCCCTGCCCCTTTAAATCAAGGGGCAGGTGTTGCCTGGGGGGATGGCCCCCTGGGATCGACGCTGTTAATTATATCAATGGTCCAGAGGCCGAAGCCACTGTTGACCATATCAACATACTAATAACATGCAATTGTATTTATATATACAACAAAATAGCGGTTTACAGTGTGAATGGGAAGGCTAATTTGCATATTGATATTAGAAATTTGATTTTAATAAATATATGCTTAGTATTATTGATTTCTAATTGTTTGGTTTTATCTTATTGAATATGAGCAAAAATCTCGGGGATAAATCTTAAAAGAAATCCATTAACAAGAAGAAATGACTAATATTATTCTTTACTTCCTATTTTAACTAAATAGTTAATTAGGAAAATTTATCAATGAAAGACGGGAGTAACGGAAAATGATGGAAGAGTTAGTTTCAAAGTTGTTCTATTTTTCAATCATAACCCCTCTGTTCCAATTCATTTATCTGCATACTTATTCAGTTTCATTAGCCTTTCTAATTTAATATGATATTTTATTATATTAAAACTTAAATACTTGCACCCGGAGGGTGCATATATTTGCTAGTATTAATAATACAACATATCTTTTATTAATATTGGAGTTTTACATAAAGATAAAATCATGGAGAATGGTTTAATTTATAAGCTTTTATTACTTAAATGAAAATAAAACAATTGGGTGTGGCCAAAATCAAGTTAGGGGTTCCGTCATAGTTTTATAGTATCACTCTCACGATATCACAAGTTCGATCCTTACTAGTGGCTCTTCAATCCAGTTTACTTTTATAGGTTTTTATTACAATCATCATCATCATCATCATGTCGCGCATGCAGCACGGATATCCATGACAATCTCTCGCTAACCTTCCCTATCATTCATTGCACCTGAGAGGTCCTCTGTGGAGCAACCATCATCTATGTATAGCTGGTCAATGTAGGTCCTTGCTGGGCGCCCCACACTTGCATGTCCATGTGTTGGCTTCCACAGGAGAACGTCGCTTATGAGCTCATCCTTGCTTCTCCAGCAGTGTCCTGCATGCCTTGTCCGTCTCACTCGGATAGTTTGTGAGATGGAGGGCAAGTGGCCGTACAGCTGCTTCCTTGTGGGGTGCTGTTTCCACGACTTGTTCAAGACTGCACGCAACATTCTTGTGCAGCTCCCATCTAGCTTATTCTCAAGACGCTTCGTTAGTGTCCAAGTGGTGCAGCCATATAGCAGCATTGAGATAACCACAGCTTGGAAGAACTGTCGATTCAGATTGTCAGGGAGATCACACCTCCATATGACTGATAATTTGTTTGTGGCCGACCATGCCTTTGCTATTCGTGTATTAACATCGCTCTCTGTGGATGAGATATTACCACCTAGGTACGTGAATTGTTCAACTGGCTTAAGAGGCTTGCCGTTGAGTGTGGAGATGTTTCCTTTCTTTATTACAATAATAAAAATCAATAAAAAAGAAAAAAACATTGGGTTCGACCAAAATCAAATAAAGAGTTTCATCATCCGGTTCTCACTTGCAGGTTATTGTTTTGATATACAACGTTTTCCTCTACAATAACACCTATCACTTAAAAATTAAAAGACTTATAAATACAGATAGGTAATTGAATTTATTAAAATTTAAAACAACATCTGCTTATAGCGTAAAACATACAGTTTAAAATCTGATAATATATCAACAATAACTTTAAAAAATGACCCATGCTGATGTCAATGTTTCAGAAAATATCTAGAACCCGCATGGAAAAAAAATTCTTCACGAAAAAGATAGGAATTTGAACCCAAACATTTCATCAATGTTTTTGTTTATTATTATTATTATATTATTATTATTATTATTATTATTATTATCATTATTAGCCTTTTTATTTAATTAACAGCTGTTGTAGTATTTAAAAAATGAAAATTGTTTTTCACAATATGTCACAAAAATATTCATTGAAACTAAAAACTTAAGAAAGAAAAAAACACAAAAGAAAACACTTGATCATAAACTGATGAATTTAATTTAAACATCGAAAAATAAAGGTGTTATATTTTATGTAACGAATTAAAATTATTTAAAAAAAAAATGAGAAAAATAGATGAATTTAAATAAGGTTTAAAAAATATATCAATACATAAAGATAACCTTTTGATAAATATATATATATATATTATATATATATATATATATATATATATATATATATATATATGGTTTACTTTTATAGGTTTTATTACTTAAATAAAAAAAGAAAAGCATTGGGTGTGACCAAAGTCAAGTTTGGAGTTCCGTCATAGTTTGATAATATCACTCACAGGTTCGATCCTTACTAGTGGCTGTTAAATCCAGTTTACTTTTATAGGCTTTTTTTTTTACAATAATGAAAATTAATAAAAAAGAAAAACATTGGGTTCGACCAAAATCAAGTAGAGAGTTTCATCATCCAGTTTTCGCTTGCAGGTTATTGTTTTGATATACAATAACACCGATCCCTGAAAAATTAAGACTTATAAATATAGATAGGTAATAGAATATATTAAAATTTATTATTAATATTATTATTATTATTATTGTTGTAGTTTTTCATAATATGTCACAAAAAGAATTTATTGAAAAGTAAAAATTAAGAAAGAAAACAACTTAAAAACAAAAAGTACTTGATCATAAACAGTTGAATTTAATTTAAACATCGAAAAATAAAGGTGTTATATTTTTATGTAACGAATTAAAATTATTAAAAAAAAATAAAATGAGAAAAATAGATAAATTTAAATAAGGTTTAAAAATATATGAATACATAAAAATGACATGTTAATAAATTATTATGGTTTACTTTTATAAGATTTTATTATTTAAATGAAAATAAACAATTGGGTGTGGCCAAAATCAAGTTAGGGGTTCCGTCATAGTTTGATAATATCACTCTCCCGATATCACAAGTTCGATCCTTACTAATGGCTGTTAAATCCAGTTTACTTTTATAGGCTTTTATTATATGAATAAAAAAGAAAAACCATTGGGTTCGACCAAAATCAAGTAAAGAGTTTCATCATCCGGTTCCCGCATGCAGTTATTGTTTTGATATACAACGTTTTCCTCTACAGTAACACCGATCCCTTAGAAATTAAAAGACTTATAAATACAGATAGGTAATAGAATTCATTAAAATTTAAAACAACAACTACTTATAGCGTAAAACATACAGTTTAAAATCTGATAATATATCAACAATAACTTTTTTTTAAAATGACCTGTTAATAAATAAATATGGTTTACTTTTATAAGCTCTTATTATTTCAATGAAAATAAAAGTATATGGGTGTTGCCAAAATCAAGTTAGGGTGTTCCGTCATAGTTTGATAATATTACTCCCACATTATCGCAAGTTCGATCTTTACTAGTGGCTGTTCAATCCAGTTTACATTTATAGGCTTTTTTTACATAAATATTATAATATCTGTTTGTCTGTCTGTAATCGAAAATATATTACTACTCAATTCATAATTCCCCCAGTTATTTATGTCACATTCTCTATGATTTTATTTTTATTTAATACTCCAATATTAATAAAAGATATTTTGTATCATTCATACTATTGACTATATCTCCATACTAATAACATGCATTTTTATTTATATATATATACAACAAAATAGCGGTTTACAGAGTGAACAGTCGCCCTGTCGGCTGCCACGTTAGAATGCTCGACTGCACCTCTGCAGAGGGGTAAGACTCTCCCAATGGGGCCACCTGTTGGCCGTGTGGGTGGCGACCCGTGATGCTTAAGGATAGAAACCAAGTGGCTGAGCAGTTCATGACTTGCAATATTCCACTTTAGGCTTTTTCTTGGGTAGACGGGTGATCGGAGAGGCCCCCTCCGATCAATCGGCTGGTCACGTCAAGCCCTAGCACCTATATGATTTTCCCAACCCTTTTGCTCTTATGGCAAGCCCCAACCCCTTTTTATCATATGGGTGCTAGAAGGCGGTGGCTGCGGGTCTACATGTCCTGGGAATGACGTTAAACTCTATCTGATGGTGAGGTTCCAGTTCTGGAGGTTTGGGGAATGTTGAGCACCCATTCACCACCATTGCTCCCTGATCTACTCTGACCCGGAGTGGTAGTACCTGTTAGGGTCACATCTATGGGTTAAATAGAAAAATATATTTATAAAAAATGTATTATCCATTAGTAATGAATTTATTTCAAAACTTTATCGGCATTAAATGACCCACTGAGGTTGATATGCCTTAAAACCAAACCAAACCAAACAGAGTGATGAAACAGGCTAATTTGCATATTGATATTAACAATTTGATTTTAATAAATATGCACTTAGTATTATTTCTTTCTAATTGTTTGGTTTTATCTTAATCAATATTAGCAAAAGCCGATGTGTATAAATCTTTATAGGCTTTTATTATATAAACTAGCAAATATATTCCCCCTGCGTGGGGTAAGTATTCAAATTTTAATTTAATAGAATATTATATTCAATTAGAAAAGCTAATGAAACTAATGCAAATAAAATGATTTGAAACTGAGGGGATATAATCGACATATAGAAACACTTTGAAAGTAACTCTTAGATCATTTTCTATCACTCCCGTCTTTCATTGACCTCACCTTCATTGTTATCTGTACAACGTTTCGTCCGATGTGCCCTCCTGCCTTCTTTAGTTATTTCCTGGCGGACTAGGGAACCTTCTTTTCGGAGCTGGGAACCTTCTTGTAATTGGGAGCCATCACAGAACTTTGAGTCTAACCATTTATTCAGAGAAATAGTATGATTCTTTTGAATTGAGCAACCATTGTATTTCTTATTTATCATATATAAAGCCTTTTTATTCATTGGAAATGATGTTTTATTATAAAAATGCAATGGAAATGATTTTTACAATAAAAAGGCATTGGAAATGATTTTTACTATAAAAATGCATTCGAAATGATTTTTACTATGAAAATGCAATGGAAATGATTTTTACTATAAAAAGGCATTGGAAATGATTTTTACTCGTATCAGATACGAATTCGTATCAGATACGAATTCGTATCTGATACGAATTCGTATCTGATACGAATCTCTGATGATGAAGTTCATGCTTCAAAATTGATAAGACAAAAATAACATCTTTTTGTTTTTATTTTTCATACGCATTGTATTTGCCTTCAAATTTCTAATATATTATAACATACTTAACAATGCTTCAAGCAAATTACCAATTACTTATATATATATATATATATATATATATTATATATATATATATATGACCTTATAATTGATGGTGCCGTTCCCTTCCAGATTGGTGGTTGGGGTGATTAGTTGATTTTTAACGGCATGACAACCCATCTAGGGTTATTTTATGAATTAAAAAAACGTTAAAAATTAATAATTTAATTCATTTTGTTGAATTAAACAATCATTGTTTTTTTTATTTATTATCATTAAAACATTTTTACAAGTTATTCACAAAATTGGTGGTACTGTTCCACTCTAGGTTGCTGGTTGGGTTGGGTGATTGATTTGAAGGGCATGTCAACCGTCTAGGGTTATTTTATTCGTAGAAGTTAGGGAATTGAGTACATTTTACAATTGCATTGGAAATGTTGCATTGGAAATGATTTTTACTATAAAAATGCATTGGATTTTACTATAAAAATGCGATTTTTACTATAAAAATGCAAATGAATGCATTGGAAATACATGTTACATGCATTGGAAATGATTTTTACCATGTTGTGTAGTTTTTTCTTAAGAAGTTTTAGCAAAAAGTTATGTGGTTTCAAGTATTCCTATCCAATACAAATAACTTGCATACACTTATCTTGTTTCAAATAAAATGATTTTTAAACAATTTGATTCATTGGTAAATATTAATTTTTAATATAGAAAAGAAGCAAGTGAAGACAGTATTAAGTACTCCAAATCCTTTTCCTCTGGACTAAAGCGTTTTCAGTTATGCTCTGATCCCTGGCATGCACAAATCAGAAAGTTTTGAAATAAAATAACTATTACATTATAAATTTCATTTATTGCTAAATCAACACTGAAAATTTTATTAAAATCTGATAATTCTCTGATTTTTCATATAATGTTTTTCAATCGGAGGCGGGGATAAATTTATTTTGTAAAATACGGATTTGATGTCATATTTTGCAATAATACCTAATCCGTACTGGAAATGATTTTTGATATAAAAATGCATTGGAAATGATTTTTTATATAAAAATGCATTAGAAATGATTTTTATTATCAAAAATGCATTAGAAATGATTTTTAATATAAAAATGCATTGGAAATGATTTTTAATATAAAAATGCATTGGAAATGATTTTTAATATAAAAATGCATTGGAAATGATTTTTAATATAAAAATGCATTAGAAATGATTTTTAATATAAAAATGCATTGGAAATGATTTTTATTATCAAAAATGCATTAGAAATGATTTTTAATATAAAAATGCATTGGAAAGGATTTTTAATATAAAAATGCATTGGAAATGATTTTTAATATAAAAATGCATTGGAAATGATTTTTAATATAAAAATGCATTGGAAATGATTTTTAATATAAAAATGCATTGGAAATGATTTTTTATATAAAAATGTATTGGAAATGATTTTTAATATAAAAATGCATTGGAAATGATTTTTAATATAAAAATGCATTGGAAATGATTTTTAATATAAAAATGTATTAGAAATGATTTTTACTATAAAAATGTATTAGAAATGATTTTTACTATAGAAATGCATTGGTCAATTATTTTTACTATAAAAATTTCATCTTGATGTAATCGTTCAATATTTGTCTTACCTATATTCGAATCAAATTATATGTTGCCAACATAAACAAAAAAAATCAAATACTCTCTGAAAGATCTTTTTAATAAAATCTAATAATTTCATAATTTATCAAAAATTTAGAACAAATGATATCTTCGCCTTTATAAATTTGCATTGTGTGTTAACAACGACTCTAATAATAATAATAACGACTCTAATAATAACGACTCTAATAAAAACTATATCACAATCTTTAAAAAAATCATGTCGACTTGGACCTGTATCAGCAATTTTGAGAGATATGAAGAAAAAACTCAGCCACACGACATTCAAATAAACAACAGTCCACCTTTATCTACTCTGATGTTGATATCACTTTCAGTCAATGAGATATTGTCTTACTTATATTTACTAGCAAGAATATGCACCCTCCGGGCGCAAGTATTTATATTTTACTGTAATGAAATATATTAAATTAGAAAGATTAATGAAACTAAATAAGAATGAAGATAAAAATGATTTGAAACAGAGGGAGTATAATCGAAAAATAGCACAGCTTTGAAACTATCTCATCCATCATTTTCCATCACTCCTGTCTTTCATTGCTAAATTTTCATAATTTAACTATTTAGTTAATTTAGAAACTAAAGAATAAAATCAAAGTTATTCTTTCTTGTTAACAGATTTCTTTTAAGATTTCTTGAAGAGATTTTTGGTCATATTCATTAAGATAAAACAAGATAATTAGAAATCAATAATACTAAGCACATATTTATTAAGATCAAAATTTTAATATCAATATGCAAATTAGCCTTCCCGTTCACCCTGTAAACCGCTATTTTATTGTATATATAAATACAATTGCATGTTAATAGTATGTAGATATGGTCAACCGTATTAATATTGGAAAACAATTTTATTAATAATTGAGGTTTAAATAAAAATAAAATCATGGAGAATGTGACATAATGGAATATTGACTTGAGTAGTAATATAGTTTCGGTTACAGACAGAAGAACACACAATCTCCATTATAATAAGATAGCAAACTAGAAGGTCGTCACCCACGGCCAACAGGTGTCCACACTTGCGGGAGTCTTATCCCTCTACAGAGGTGCAGTTGGTGCATTCTAACGTCCCAGGCGACAGGGCGGATTTTATAAACAGAGACTACTTAATAATATAAGCAAAGTTGTCGGGGTGGCCTTAAGTCGGTATCAGCCAGACAGCGAGGGAGTCTATCTATCCATAACGTTAGACCAAGGAGATTGTATATTAGCATCTGAGGTAAAGCGACATCAGACCCTTACTTTACTGCACTGTTCCCTGTGCTACTCATACGCTGAGTTGGCGAAGGCCGGTATCAAACCAGGAACATTGTGGTTCCCTACGTAGATACTGATATTTTAAACACAGTAAGAACATTTATAGGATTGCAATCCATTGTGTTTTCTTTCTTCGTTTCCTTTTTTGGTCGCCCTGTCTGCTGGGGCGTTAGAATGCGCCGACTGCACCTCTGCATAGGGGTAAGTACCCCCCAATGGGGCCACCTGGGTGGCGAACCGTGACTCTTGTAGATGCTGGGTAGAACTCAGGTGGTTAAGCAGTCCATGACTTGCAATATTCCACTTTGGGTTAGACGGGCGGTCGGAGAGGCCCCCTCCAATTAACCGGTGGCCGAGGGTCTTCATGTCCTCGGTATGACGTTAAACTCTATCTGGTGGTGAGGTTCCAGAGGTCTGAGGAATGTGGAGCACCCTTCATCACCATTGCTCCCTGATCCATTGACCCGGAGTGGTAGTACCTGTTAGGGTCCTAGCTATTGGTTTAGTAGAAAAATGTATTTATAAAAAAATGAGTATCCATTAAGAATGAATTTATTTCAAAACTTTGCCGCCATTAAATGACCCACTGAGGTTGATATGCCCTAAAACAAACCAAACCAAAAGAAACCAAACCTTTTTCGGATAAAGATGGGTTTGTTTTGTTTTACGGCATATCAGCCTCAGTGGGTTATTTAATACCGAAAAAGTATTGAAATAAATCAATTCTTAATGGACACTAATTTTTTATAAACTCATGTTTTTCTATTTAACGCATAGATGGGACCCTAACAGATACTACCACTCCGGGGGGACCTAGAAGCAATAGAGACGAAAGGGTGTTCTACATTCCCCAGACCTCCAGAACTGGAACCTCACCATCAGATAGAGTTTAACGTAATTACCAGGACACGAAGACCCTCAGCCACAGCCTTCTAGCACATATATGATAAAAAGAATTGTCACTTGCCATAAGGGAAATAGGGCTGGGACAATCATATAGGTGCTAGAGCTTGACGAAACCAGCTGATTGATTGTAGGGGGCCTCTCCATCCGCCGGTCTAGCCTAAGTAAGGGTCTAACTGGGGTGTTGCATGGCATGGACAGCTCATCCACTAGGATTCTGTCCTAAAGCATCACGGGTCGCGACGCATGGCCAACAAGTAGCCCCATTGCGCAAGTCCTATACCACTACAGAGGTGCAGTCAGTGTATTCTAAAGACCCAGCCGACAGGGTGGTTTTCTGATAAAAAGATATAGCAAATAAAATAAAAACTATATCACAGTATTTAAAAGTGTGTTGATTAAACCTTTAACAAATATTTTGTTGGACCCAAAAAACAAAAACAAAAAACAAAGAAAACAACATCCAAACGAGTAAGGACACTCAAATCTCTATGTAGAAATTCGGACACTCAAATCTATATGCTGAAATTAGGACACCATATTGTCATGTTATGTAATACTTAGGACACTGAAATCTATTCGTAATAATTAGGACACTCAAATCTATATGTAATAATTTAATTAGGACACCCAAATCTATATGTAATAATTAATTAGGACACTCAAATCTATAATTAATTAGGACACTCAAATCTATATGCATTAATTAGGACACTCAAATCTATACGTAATAATTAGGACACTCAAATCTATATATAATAATTAGGACACTCAAAATTAGGACACTCAAATCTATACGTAATAATTAATTAGGACACTCAAATCTATACGTAATAATTAGGACACTCAAATCTATACGTAGAAATTAGGACACTCAAATCTACACGTAATAATTAGGACACTCAAATCTACACGTAATAATTAGGACACTCAAATCTATATGTAATAATTAATTAGGACACTCAAATCTATATGTAATAATTAATTAGGACACTCAAATCTATACGTAATAATTAATTAGGACACTCAAATCTATACGTAATAATTAATTAGGACACTCAAATCTATACGTAATTAATTAGGACACTCAAATCTATACACGTAATAATTAATTAGGACACTCAAATCTATACGTAATAATTAATTAGGACACTCAAATCTATACGTAATAATTAGGACACTCAAATCTATACGTAAAATTAGGACACTCAAATCTACACGTAATAATTAGGACACTCAAATCTATGTAATAATTAATTAGGACACTCAAATCTATATGTAATAATTAATTAGGACACTCAAATCTATAATAATTAATTAGGACACTCAAATCTATACGTAATAATTAGGACACTCAAATCTATACGTAGAAATTAGACACTCAAATACTAGGACACGTAATAATTAGGACACTCAAATCTATATGTAATAATTAATTAGGACACTCAAATCTATATGTAATAATTAATTAGGACACTCAAATCTATACGTAATAAATTAGGACACTCAAATCTATACGTAATAATTAATTAGGACACTCAAATCTATACGTAATAATTAGGACACTCAAATCTATACGTAATAATTAGGACACTCAAATCTATACGTAATAATTAGGACACTTAAATCTATACGTAATAATTAGGACACTCAAATCTATACGTAATAATTAGGACACTCAAATCTATACGTAATAATTAGGACACTCAAATCTATTCGTAATAATTAGGACACTCAAATCTATAAGTAGAAATAATTGAAGGTGACTTCGATTATCTCCGGCAGATCTTCATCATCCAATCTTTCATCGTAGTAAATCACGTCCGTTGATATGCACCGAAACTTCAGAGGCATTTTTGCCGGATCCACACAGTCGCTCCGTAACATAGCTCTAACCCTATTAAGCCTCGCACAATTATCGTGGTGTCCGTACTTTAAAAGAAGGGATAAAACATCCTTTAATTTATCTTGGGGTACATACTTAACAGCGCACATGATTGGGGTCCGTTGGAAGTAATCCCTGGCGTAAGCATAGGCCCCGGATTCAAGGAGGATCTTAAATAGCCTAACCGAGCTCCAGGTTTGTGTTTTCATCAACTTAACTGCACGGTACAAGAGAGACTGACGGTGTCTGACTCGGGGATCCATTCTGACCACTACTGTGACCAGTCCTTTAAACAAGCCGAGGTACCGCCGAGAGAAATTCATAATCCTGATTGTTGATGTCATATACAGGAAGGTGTCGACTAGTTCGGAATAATAGCTATCAATAACAAAGGGATTCACAGAGACATTGTCTTTGACTTAGAATCCACATATTTACAGTTTTCTGGACTATAATTCTGAAAAGAGCAAACACCCCGTATTCGAAGAACTCGTTGTGTTCGTTATTTTTACTAAGTTCATCGTAAAGCGATCTAAAGACGCGTAAACTCGCACCGATACAATAGATCGATATCTCCCGGCAATATTCTTCGATATAATCGATAAACTGCCGAACCTTATCCATTTGTTCTCCTTCTTAGCAATCAATGCCGTTTGCAGAAGAAACTGCATATAGAGTCTGTTATTTCTTCCTAGGATTCTTTCAACGACCAGAATACTCTGGTAAGCAAGACCTAAAGAGTTCCCTTGTAGATTTTCCAATTCTGCCTCTGTGGTAAATTCTTCAGAAAGATCAAGAATCTCTCGAGCAGGAATCTGACAGTTCTTAGGAAAATTCCATCTCCTCCTCATTTTTAAAGATTGCACCCATGGCTCTATAACCAAATTTCCAGCACATAGCAAACAGGCATTTAAGATTTCCAAAGCCTCTATCTTTTCAAGGGCAGAATTTTCGGAGTGTTGCATCAAATACGTAAACGCTGGTAACAGTAAATTTATAGCCGCCCACATTAAAGGGGTGATACCCTCGTGGGTTCGGATCCTAACATCAGCACCAAAATTGAGTAATTGGATTACGCTTTCATTGTCTTGCTTAGAAATGGCGTAGTGAAGGGCAGTGAACCCCTCATTATCTCGATGGTTAACGTTAGCACCCCGACTGACAAAATATCGAAAAATTTCAATCTCGGAAATCGATTCTTTTAAAGGGCTTCTCCCCTGAATGTTCCTTAGGTTAATAACGGCTCCCCTATCTACTATCAGTTTCACGGACATTAGATTCCCAAGGGATATAGCAATCATTAGAGGCGATAGCGGACCGCTAATACTGTCGTTGATATTGGGGAGGTGCTGCAAGATTAGTTCGATCAGTTCGGCGTTACCGGTGTGTATAGCAGCAACAAGTGGGTGCCGGCAGGTTTTCCAGTGATTAGACATTTCGCGAGGTCCTTGAAGGAGAGAAATTTCAATAAGGTAGCGAGAGATTTCGACCTTTTTAAGCATAATTGCTACATAGAGTAATGAATATCCAAGCATGATTGATTTTACAAGCTGGATGCATTGTTCGGGTTGAAGACTTTCGAAGATTTGCTTGATCTCGTCCAAAGAATTATCCTTAATTAATTCGAATATTTGGCGAAGATGATCTCCCATCTCCCTTCCGTCGTTCTCCTGAATTTCTGCAAGTAAAGAATATAATTATTTAAGTCTTAGAGAAAACGCTATGCACAAATCCTTTATATAACAGAGTGCAAATTGTTTGTGTTAGATGAGATTACTTTAAACCGTTACTGAAGGTTATTTTTATTTGTTAAGAATACTTGAAACCATATAAATATGTGCAAATTGTATTAGATAAGAATACTTGAAAATGTAACTATGGGAAAATTATTTGTATTAGATAATAATAATAATAATAATAAAATAATAATAATAATACATTGGAAAACACCAGGACATGATGGCATACATGGATTCTGGTTCAAAAAATTTACGACTATCCACAAAAGAATGGCCCAGCAACTGAACAGATGCCTATAAGAAACGGAAGTACCAGAATGGATGACAAAAGGAATAACTACACTAATCCAGAAAGACCCACAAAAAGGAAATGTCACCAGCAATTATAGACCAATAACTTGTCTACCCATGACGTGGAAAATTCTAACTGCTGTTGTAAGAGAAGAAGTATACTTTTCACTCAATTGGCGGAAACTTCTCCCAGAAGAACAGAAAGGATGTCGCAAGGGAAAAAGAGGAACCCACGACTTACTCTATATAGACCAATACATTCTTAAAGAAGTCAAAAATAAACGGAAAAATATTGCAATGGCCTGGATCGATTACAGAAAAGCCTATGACATGGTCCCATATACCTGGATTTTAGAATGCCTACAAATGTACAAAATTTCCAACAACATTATAAACTTCATTAAAAAAGCCATGGAAAACTGGCGAGTTCAATTAAAAGCTGGAAAACAATCCTTGGCAGAAGTAAATATCCAAAGAGGTATCTTCCAAGGAGACTCATTATCACCACTACTCTTTATTATTGCAATGATGCCGCTAAACCATATACTTAAAAAATGTACCGGGGGATACAAATTTAGTAATTCACAAGAGAAGATAAACCACCTTATGTACATGGATGACATTAAAATTTTTGCAAAAAATGAAAAAGAATTGGAGAGCCTAGTACAAACTATTAGAATATATAGCCAGGATATAGGGATGGAATTTGGAATCGAAAAATGTGCTATGCTTGTAATAAAAAGGGGTGAAAGAAAACTAATGAATGGAATACAACTACCAAATCAGGAAACTATAAAATCTCTTGATGAAAATGAAAGCTACAAATACTTAGGAATTTTAGAAGCAGACAATATCATGCAAGCAGAAATGAAGGGTAAAGTTAAAAAAGAATACCTCAGGAGAACTAGAAAACTTCTAGAAACGAAACTTAACAGCAGAAATCTGATCAAAGGAATTAATACCTGGGCTGTCCCCATTATAAGATACTCAGGACCATTCTTAAAATGGACAAAAGAAGAACTCAGACAGATAGACCAAAGGACAAGAAAATTAATGACCATGCACAAGGCTCTCCACCCTAGAGATGATAGAGATTGTATGTATAGATAAGAATACTTAAACCATGAAAAATATTTTATCAGATAAGAATACTTGAAACCATATAAATATGTGCAAATTATTTGTATTAGATAAGAATACTTGAAACCATCTAAATATGTTCAAATTATTTGTATTATATAAGAATACTTGAAACCATATATGTTCAAATTATTTGTATTAGATAAGAATACTTGAAACCATATAAATATGTACAAATTATTTGTATTAGATAAGAATACTTGAAACCATATGAATATGTTCAAATTATTTGTATTATTTATGAATACTTGAAACCATATATGTACAAATTATTTGTATTAGGTAAGAATACTTTAAACCATATCAATATATGCAAATTATTTGTATTAGATAAGAATACTTGAAACCATATAAATATGTTCAAATTATTTGTATTAGATAAGAATACTTGAAACCATATAAATATGTACAAATTATTTGTATTAGATAAGAATACTTGAAACCATCTAAATATGTGCAAATTATTTGTATTAGATAAGAATGCTTGAAACCATATAAATATGTTCAAATCATTTGTATCAGATAAGAATGCTTGAAACCATACAAATATGTTCAAATTATTTGTATTAGATAAGAATACTTGAAACCATATAAATATGTGCAAATTATTTGTATCAGATAAGAATACTTGAAACCATATAAATATGTTCAAATTATTTGTATAGATAAGAATACTTGAAACCATATAAATATCTACAAATTATTTGTATTAGATAAGAATACTTGACACCGTATAAATATGTTCAGATTATTTGTATTTAATTAGAATAATTAAAACCATTATCTATGAGCACATTGTTTTATTAAATAAGAATTCTTGAACCGATTTAACTTGGAAAGAATATACTTATCAAACTCGGAGATAGATGGGATTATATGATCAACATATTTGTATTTGATAAAACAATACAACTGTGTGCAAATTATCAGTATTAGATGAGAATACTTTCGACCATATACTAGAAAATACAGGAAATAAAGGAAGCGCGTGGTGTAATGGTTAAAGTCATGGGAAATAGACTCGTCACTCCGAGTTCAAATCCTGAACGGGGTAATTGCATTTAACTTAGCGCTAATACCCTTGGGAAAGGTATGAATCCTACTCTCCCTCCAGCTATGGGCAAATAGTAGGGCAGACTGGGCTCTTTAACCTTGGTTAGGCAACCGGTCTAGGAGAAGGAAAACTCTGAATTCAAACCTGTTAAACTCCGCTTAAGAAATTGACCTTGTGTCGCATCCTGCTCGTGCGGAGGCGTTGGTAAATATATATACTAGAAAATACATTAGAGATTTTAGATAAATTTCGTTGGTGATTGTTTAAAGCATATCAATCCTTGAGGGTTATTTAATTTTTTCCTCCCTTAATTGGAATCGTTTGGTGAGATCTATCGTGATTCTGGTGTCTAGACTGCAAGGTACAAATATAATTATTTAAGTGGAATATGAAAATATTTGATCGAATATCAACCTTCGTTTGTTATTTATTGTGATAGACATTCTTTCAGAAGAACAGTAGTTGTACTTTTTAACCATAGGTGATGAAATTGACGTTTATTTACCTGTTTCCTAAATTTTCGGGATAAAATCCCATCCTCCGAGGTTTCGGAGATGCGTGTGTTTTTTAATACATATATTACGGCACTGCAGTGTAAAAAAAAAAAAAAACACGTAACTCCGAAACCTTTGAGGATGGGATTTCATCCCGAAAATTTAGGAAACAGGTAAATAAACATCAATTTCATCACCTCTCGTTTTTCCACAGCATTATCAATAGCCTCCTATTTTCTATGTTATTTTCTTAAATATGTATATATGTTTGTGTATGTGTGTGTGAACAGATTTTTGAAGTGCTTCATATATATATATATATATATATATATATATATATATATATATATATGAGAATGGGAAATGAATCCGACAATATGAGGAAAAATGAGTAAAGAAAAGAAATGTAGATGGATAAAAATGAGTTTTATCGATATCACTTTTAATCGATATCACTTACACATGTGTTTCGGTCTGTTTATCAAAATGTATACGGATTTACGTTATTATTATTATTAAAATAATCAGATGGAGTTGAAATGATGATGTCCCTAAACGGCTTCTGCGTTCATAAACATTTAAAAAATATTCTTTTTCGAACTTTTGAAATTCTATTCTTGTCTCCAACTCAAAAAATAAAAATACCACTCTGATGAAGATTCGGCAAAATCTGTGTATGGAACATTTTATGCATTTTTCCTCCTTTCAACTCCATTTGATTATTTTAATAATAATAATAACGTAAATCCGTATACATTTTGATAAACAGACCAAAACACATGTGTAAGTGATATCGATTAAAAGTGATATCGATAAAATTCATTTTTATCCATCTACATTTCTTTTCTTTACTCATTTTTTCCTCATATATATATTATTACTAAAATGTACTATACTTTGAAAATGAATAATATTAGTTTGTACTGTATAAGTGTGTACCACGAGAAAAGAAAATACTAATATTGTTAGTTCAGATAAAAAAATTAACCTTTTTAAAATTATCTTTATTTATAGGGGATACGTTATGTCTTTTTTAATCTTTTGTTATCTCAAAATAAATATCTTCTGTTAAATATAGATAATCTACGAGAGACGATGATAACCTTTATAGATATAAAATAGTCGGGTGAAGATATTTTTACAAATGTTTTCAAATCCAGACTTGAACGTAAAGAAAAAAAAATCGAATGTAACTTACCTTCAGCCATTTTATATCGTTTTTTTGTTTCTTTAATAAAAAAATATATTCTTATATTCTTCTACAGTAAAATCAAGCGTTTAAAAATTAGAAGTATAGATAACTACTAGAAATGATGAATAGTTAAAAATGTGAAACGACAACTGTGGCGTAAAACATACTGTTTAAAAGCTGATATGACAGCAAGAACAACTTGAAAAATAAGCTGTTGTGCGTACCGAATTACCTATGTGAAGGATTAAGAATATATCAAAATATATAACTGATCTTTTATAAATATATATGGTTTAATTTGATAGGTTTTTATTGCTTAAATAAAATAAGAAAAGCATTGGGTGTGACCAAAATCAAGCAAGGTGTTTCCGCGTTACCACTTACAGGTCATATTTCGAAAGCTAAAATCTCACTCTATCGCAAGTTCGATCCTTATCAGCGGCTTGAACATTCTTTTTTTTTCACCATGCTACATCTCACAGATATGTGAATTTTGTTAGAATGAGTTTTATTATTTAAAAAAGAAAATTCAATAATACAGTTGATTCTTTGTGTTGAGCAATAATTGTATTTTTTAAAAAGTAATTCTTATTATCATTACTTGCAAATATATGCACACGCCGTTTTAATGTAATAAAATATTATATTAAATTAGAAAGGCGAATAAAACTAAATAAGAATGCAGATAAAAAGATTTGAAACAGAGGGGGATATAATCGAAAAATAAAATTACTTTTCTATCACTTTTGTCTTTCATTGCTAAATTTTTGTAATGTATTCTTTTTCTCATCTTACTTCCTCTCACTGAGAAATTTTGATAACCGTTTTAACTTAAAACAAAGAAAATCATTGGGTGAAACCAAAATCTTGTAAGGAGTTTAGTCATCCGCGTTACCGCTTACAGGTCATATTTCGAAAACCAAAATCTCACTCTATCGCAAGTTCGATCCTTATCAGCAGCTGTTCAATCCAGAGGATATCCTTTTTTTTTTCACCATACTACATCTCATATATATGTGAATTTGCTTGGAATGAGTTTTATCATTTAAAAAAGAAAAATCACATATAGGACAGTTACACTGCGTCCCCCGCCCCCCAAAAATAATAACGCAACAAGGACATGCACTCTAAATAAGTCGTTGCTGTACTTAGAGGGAAAATCTGGGTATTTTGAAGTAAAAGTGAGGAAATCCCATAATCCCTTTAATCTTCTGTAAACGGAAAAGAACGATTGTTTGTGATAATTTTTGAATATATAAAAATCTCAGAAAATATGTTGTGCGAAATTGTGAATTTTTTATCATACATTTTTATATAGATTAAATAAATCTTTTTTCGTGACAAAAACATTGTGTACAACATGCCACCTTCCAGACGTTTAAAATTCGCTATTGAAAGTGAATAAAGATAGTCCAATTGAATTAGAGAAAATACTTTTATTTGCATCAATTCAAAGAAAAATGTTTTTAAAACTATGAAAAGAGAAAACAGGCTACAAAAATATTTTTTTTTAGTTTAAAAAAATAATTTAAAACATTTTAAATAAATTTCTTTGGGTGCTGAAATTTTTTTCAATTTTTTATAGTGATCTTATGGATTTGATCTTTATAGAAAATAGCAGTTGATACTTTGAGTTGAGCAAAAACTGCTTAAATTGTGGCGTAAAACATACAGTTTAAAAGCTGATAATACAGCAAGAACAACTTTAAAAATTATCAGTTGTTCGTACCGAATACCTATGTGAAGGATTAAAAATATATCAAAATATATAACTGATGTTTTACAAATATATATGGTTTAATTTGATAGGTTTTTATTGCTTAAATAAAAAGAAAGAAAAGCATTGGGTGTGACCAAAATCAAGCAAGGTGTTTCCGCGTTACCGCTCACAGATCATATTTCGAAAACCAAAATCTCACTCTATCGCAAGTTCGATCCTTATCAGCGGCTGTTCAATCCAGATGATATTCTTTTTTTCACCATACTACATTTCACAGATATGAGGATTTAGTTAGAATGAGTTTTATTATTTAAAAAAGAAAATTCAATAATACAGTTGATTCTTTGAGTTGAGCAATCATTGTATTTTTTTATTATTAATTCTTATCATCATTACTTGCAAATATATGCACACGCCGTTTTAATGTAATAAAATATTATATTAAATTAGAAAGGCGAATAAAACTAAATAAGAATGCAGATAAAAAGATTTTAAACAGAAGGGGGGTATAATCGAAAAATAAACTTACTTTTCCATCACTCTTGTCTTTCATTGCTAAATTTTCGTAATGTATTTTTTTTTTCTCATCTTGCTTCCTCTCACTGAGAAACTTTGATAACTGTTTTAACTTAAAACAAAGAAAATCATTGGGTGAAACCAAAACGTCATCCGCGTTACCGCTTACAGGTCATATTTTGAAAACCAAAATCGCAAGTTCGATCCTTGTCAGCGGCTGTTTAATCCAGAGAACATTCTTTTTTTCCCCATACTACATCTCACAGATATGTGAATTTTGTTAGAATGAGTTTTATTATGTAAAAAATAAAAATCAATAATCCAGTAGATTCTTTCAGTTGAGCAATCATTGTTTTTTTTTTTTGTTTGTTTTTTTAAATTAATTCTTATTATCATTACTTGCAAATATATGCACACGCCGTTTTAATGGAATGAAATATTCTATTAAATTAGAAAGGCGAATGAAACTAAATAAGAATGCAGATTAAAAGATTTGAAACAGAGGGGGTATAATCGAAAAATAAACAACTTACTTTCCCATCACTCTTGTCTTTCATTGCTAATTTTTTTTCTTTGAGTTGAGCAATCGTTGTACTTTTTTATTAATTCTAAGTATTAAAAAAAAGTAAAGTCGTCGGGGCGGTCTAATGTCGGTATCAGCCAGATAGCGAAGGAGTATATCCCCGTTTCACTAGTGCAAGACAAGAAGATTATTTTTTAGCATCTGAGGTGGAGCGCCACACCTACCATCAGCTCCTCACTTTACTGCACACTAACTTTACGGTGCTACTCATACGCTGAGTTGGCGGGAGCCAGTATCGAACCAGGAACCTTGATACTCCTAGCAAAACGCTCTACTGACTGAGCTAAGTATAATTTCTAACAAATATATGCACCTGCCGTTTTAATGTAATAAAATATTTTATTAAATTAGAAAGGCGAATGAAACTAAATAAGAATGCAGATAAAAAGATTTGAAACAGAGGGGGACATAATCGAAAAATAAATAAAACAATAAAAAATAAATAAAAATAAAACAAATTACTTTTCCATCACTCTTGTCTTTCATTGCTAAATTTTCGTAATGTATTCTTTTTCTCGTCTTACTTCCTCTCACCGTAAAATTTTGATAACTGTTTTAACTTAAAACAAAGAAAATCATTGGGTAGAACCAAAATCTTGTAAGGGTTTAGTCATCCGGGTTCTTAGTATTGCAGTTCATAGTTTGAAAACTAACATCTCCCTTTATTGCAGGTTCGATCCTTATTGGCGTCTGTTCAAAGCAGATGATATTCTTTTCTTTCACCTTAATTTATCTCACTGATATATTATGTTAACTCCTGCTCAACTTGCCGTGGTTAGAACGAGTTTTTAGTATTGAAAAAATAAAAAAAAATAATTAGTATTACTAGTACAAAATAAAAAATTAGGTGCTGTAATTTTTTTAATGACTGTTCTTTTATAAATAACTAGTACAAAATAAAAAACACCCCCGGGCGTTGTAAAAATAGATTTTTTAAACATATTGCCTGAGGGATGGGAGTAAAAAATTCAATGTCAGCGAGTTTGTACCCTAAGTAAGTAAATTCATCAAATTCATTAAGGGATTACAAAATAAAATAATTTGAAATGTAAACTTAAAATATGTATTAGAATAAAATAAACTATATATAGATATATAATACCAGTCATGTATTTATTAAAATTTGTTTTAAAAACAATGAGGACTGTCTAATGTTGCATGTTCAGATTTTGAGTGTATTTATTCTATGTTATGACGATCTTGGGTAATGTGACATAAGCAGTGACGTAATTTTTGTTACAGACAAAAACCGGAAGCGAATCTCCAGTATTAATAGAGATTTAGATTATTGTTATCTGTACAAAGTTTCGGTGTGTCCTTCGGCTTTCGTCAGGTATTTATTGTCGGACTCGGGAACTTTCTCGGATTCGCGAACCTTCTAATCCAAATAGCGAACCTTCTTGTAATCGTGAATCATCAGGGAACTTTGAACCTAACCCTTTATTCAGTCCTCAGGTGTATCCTGTTCTCATTCCGCTAATCATGGCTGGGGTACAGGCGTTAATCTGTGTTAATTATTATTCTATGTTACTGCTGCCCCTGACCAGGATTGAACCTGCAGTCTAGAGATAACTGTCACTTAGAACTACCTTAACCTAAGTCATTTATCCACTAGGCTATATCTTATTCAGTGTGAATTTTGGGAACTTATAAACTTAATTGGAAGCGTATGGTGTAATGGTTAAAGTCATGGGAAATGGACTCTTAGCTCCGAGTTCAAATCCTAGATGGGTAACTGCATTTAAATTAGCGCTAATACCCCTGGGAAAGGTATTAATCCTACTCTCTCTCCAGCTATGGATAAATGGTAGGGCATACTGGGATCCTTAACCTTGGTTAGACGACTGATCTGGGAGAAGGAAAACTCTGAATTCAAACCTGTTGAACTCAGCTTAAGAAATTGACCTTGTGCCACATCCTACTCGCGCGGACGGGTTGGTAAATATATATAAGCCTAATGTCTTGTTTTGCCTAGAATATCGACCTATTCACTTATCTATGATTTCTTTTTAACGTAGAACAATAATTAACACAGGATAGAACCCAGGTGGATGAGCAGTTCATGACTTGCAATACTCTACTTTGGCCCTATCTTAGCCCCCTCCGTTCAATCGGCTGGTCACATCAAGCCCTAGCACCTATATGATTGCCCCAACCCTATTGCCCTTATGGCAAGCCCCAACCCCTTTTTATCATATGGGTGCTAGAAGGCGGTGACTGAGGGTCTACATGTCCTGGGAATGACATTAAACTCTATCTGATGGTGAGGTTCCAGTTTTAGTGGTTTGGGGAATTTGGAGCACCCCTTCATCACCATTGCTTCCTGGTCCACTCTGACCTGGATTGGTAATACCTGTTAGGGTTCCATCTATGGGTTAAATGGAAAAATACATGTACCCCATATATGGTTAGCGGAATGGTTATCATATTTGCTGTAAGTAAAATCCCAAACTATATTGGAATTACACAATCTTCAAGAAAACACGATTCTTCAGATCCCTATTCAAGACCTTAATTGAGCTAAGTAAATACTGTATTTGTTTGCAATTAAATGAAATACATGTTAAAATAAAAGTTATAATATGGTATCTGCATTAAATATATATTTAGGTTATTTTGATAAATTGTATCAATGAAGGAACTACTACATACAGTAAGAATTCTCCATAGTCTTTTCCTGCAAACGCTTTCGACTATTCCCACAGTCAGGAACAAGAACATCTCATAGGATTTGCTTTGTTGTATACTAGACGTCTCGAATAAACATGGTGTGACAAAGAGACAAAGACGAGATGGTGACCAAATAATATTTGACTAAACTTGCAAATCGGTCGGAAAATTTGAGTGACCCAGAAAAAACAGAACCGACAAATTTTGTAATAAAACTGTTAATTTTAACGAGAGTGGGTTTAGGGTTAGGGTTAGGGTTCGGGTTAGTTTAATGGGAACATAAATGAATAATTTGGGTTCTATTTTATCTGGGTCACACTGTATACACATTGACCCAGAAAAAACAGAACCCACAAATTTTATAATAAAACTGTTAATTTTAACTAGATTGGGTTTAGGATTAGGGTTAGGGTTCGGGTTAGTTTAATGGGAAAATAAATGAATAATTTGGGTCCTGTTTTATCTGGCTCATACTGTATCCAGGGTGACCCAGAAAAAAACAGAACCCACAAATTTTGTAATAAAACTTAATTTTAACTAGGGAGGTTAGGGTTAGGGTAATGAGAAAATAAATAGGTAATTTGGATTCTGTTTTGTTCTGGGTCCCCCTGTATACAGATTGACCCAGAAAAACAGAACCCACAAATTTTGTAAAAGAAAATTGTTAATTTTAACTAGGAGGGTTTATGGTTAGGATTAGGGTTAGGGTTACTATAATGGAAAAATAAATAATTTGGGTTCTGTTTTTTCTGGGTCACCCTGTAATATGTTTTAATTTTCCGATCGATTTGCAAGTTTAGCCAAATATGGTTCATATAAGGAAAGAAAAAGGCATACACGTGGTTACATAAACAATTCCACTCATCTTTATTGCTGATGTTACAACATTATTTTAGACCAGTGTCACAAACTGGAAGATCAATTGGTTTGTTTAGTTTGTTTTACGGCACCGTAAAACATATATACAAATTATTGTATATACCTTTGGGAAATGTATGAATCCTACTCTTCCTCCAGCTATGGGGAAATAGTAAGGCAGACTGGGCTCTTTAACCTTGGTTAGGCAACCAGTCAAGGAGAAGGAAAACTTTGAATTCAAACCCGTTAAACTCCGCTTAAGAAATTGACCTTGTGTCGCATCCTGCTCGTGCGGAGGGGTTGGTAAATATATATGTATAAATTATTGATATTCTAAGATCACATGCAAAATTTTGATTTTGAAATACCAGGTTTAATCAAAGATTTGGTTTGGTTTATTTATTAAACAGCATAAAAAAAATTATGGGTTATTTATTGTCCAAATTTTATTCATTTACATTAACTGAACCACATTGTAATTTGATTATAACTGTAGAAAGACCTGTTTTTTTTATTATATTCTCTGCTAAACATATCAAACGTTGTAATAATTAAATTATTATACTGTGGTATATCCACATGTCTTGCTAGTCAAGATTATTATGCTTTTTACATATCGAACTATTTAGCAATAGCTCTTAAGTAAACATATCAAATGTTGTAATAATTAAATTATCATACTGTGGTATATCCACATGTCTTGCTAGTCAAGATTATTATGCTTTTTACATATTGAACTATTTAGCTCTTAAGTAAACATATCAAACGTTGTAATAATCAAATTATCACACTGTGTATATCCACTAGTTAAGAGAATCAAATCAAGATTATTATACTTTCTATATACTGAACTATATTGCAATAGATCTCAAGTAAACATATCAAACATTTTAATAATTAAATTATCAGACTGTGATATATCTACCTGTCCTGCTAGTTAAGAGAATTAAATCAAGATTATTATGCTTTTATAAACTGAAGTATTTGGCAATAGCTCTTAAGTAACATATCAAACGTTGTAATAATTAAATTATCAAACTTGGTATATCCACAGGTCCTGCTAGTCACGATTATTATACTTTTTATATACTGAAACTATTTAGCAATAGCCCTTAAGTAAACATATCAAAACGTTGTAATAATTAAATCATCATACTGTGGTATATCCACAGGTCCTCGTAGTAACATAGAATACCTAACATAGCTTAACACTTGCACCCGGTCATGGTTAACTTAATGAGAACAATCTAACCCCATGGATTGAATAAAGGGTTCGGTTCGAGGTTCCGGGTAGGCACTTGATTACAACATTTTAAAAATAAAATATAATTCAAGACTTTGATATGATTGATTGATTTATTTATTTTAACGGCATGTCGATACGTCTAGGATTATTTTATGCCTGGAGGTTAGGGAATCGCGTTTATTGTACGTTTATATCTATATTTCCATTTTTCTCATGTACATATTTTATGCAAGTGTATATTAGTATGTATTAGGTTATTATAAAAATAATTGCTGATTATACTTTTTATATACTGAACTATTTAGCAATAGCTCTTAAGTAAAGATATCAAACGTTGTAATAATTAAATTTTTATACTGTGGTATGTGCTCGGTTTTGAAATGTCATTTTAACATAGACTTTGTTGTTTATTTCAGGTGAATTTTTCCATATATAATAATTAATGTGTGTTCAAAAATAAAATGTAATTTATTTTCAGATAGAAAGTATTTTTGAAAAATAGGTGCCTTCAAAGATGAACATGCCTAAACATGACCTTCGCCTTCTTATGTTGCATGAGTTCAAGCTTGGGTACAATGCCTCCAAAACTGCTGCCAATATCAACAAAGCATGGGGAGATGAATCCACAAGTGATCGGACTGTACGAAGGTGGTTCCAGAAATTCCGCAGTGGAGATGAGAGTCTTGAAGATGAAGAAGGTAGAGGACGGACATGCAGTCTTGAAAATGAACAATTGCAGGCAGTTGAGCAGAATCCACGACAAAGTGTCAGAGAAATGTCTCAGACACTTGGTGTCAGCATTGCAACAGTTTCCCGCCATTTACAGAGTATTGGAAAGGTGAAAAAGCTCGATAAATGGGTTCCTCCTGAGCTCAATGAGCACCAAAATCTTAGGCGGTTTGAATTGTGCTCGATGGTCTCTTTGCGTAACACCAATGACCCCTTTCTTGACCGAATAGTCACTTGTGACGAAAAGTGGATCCTTTACGACAATCGTAAACGATCAGCTCAATGGCTTGATCGTGATAAATCTCCCAAACACTTCCCAAAGCCATAGTTGCACCAGCAAAAGATTATGGTGACTGCCTGGTGGTCTGCAATAGGTGTTATCCACTACGACTTTTTGAAAACCAATCAGACCATTACTGCAGAGATTTACTGCAATCAACTCGCTGATATGCACGCTTGCTTACAAAAAAGAAAACAAATTCTCCTCAACGATAACGCGCGACCACATGTTGCAAGATTGACTGTACAGAAACTCACAGACTTGGGATACGAGACCTTACCACATCCTCCATATTCTCCCGATCTTTCACCTACTGATTATAATTTGTTTAGGCAATTAAGCACATTTTTAAATCGTAAAACTTTTCCATCTAAAGAAGAGGTGGAATCATCATTCAAAGATTTTGTTGCATCACAGCCAATAACTTTTTACCAACGCCGAATAAATAACCTCGTAGATCGATGGCAAAGATGCATAGATGCCCAAGGCTCGTATTTTGACTAATTTTAACATTTCTACTTTTAATGTTTCAACAATAAATTTATGTATTTGAAATCGGACATTATTTATTTTACAACCTAATATTTACGTTTTTCAGAGACACCGACTGTAGTAGGATTGGGGTACCTACTACTCACATACATTCTCAAATGGGTTAGACTGGGCTCCTTAGTCTTGGTCGACAACCCATCTAAGTCAGGGAAAAGACCGATACAAAATCTCCGCAGCCTAGCGGCTTTACCTCATCCCAATGAAAGGCTAGGGGAGTAAACCCCTGAAAACAAATCAGGAGCCGGAGTCCCTAAGGTGGATGTGATGCTGAAATCCAGTGCTACCCAGCAACTCCTGTGACACTTCCGCTGCCAAACTGCATTGGTCTTAATTATTTACAAACACAACATGACCTTGTTTTTACTTTTCTGCGCCGGGGATGAGACTGACCCGGAGCTGACAATACGTCTACACTCTCTCAAAGATGGGTCGAATCTGATTCATTAAAAATTAACATATCACGTGTCTGTCATGGCACCCAAATCACGCGACGCTAAGGGGTCAAGGATTATTAACAGTCACCAGTAATTATTTATGGGGACTACTTGATTCTAAAGCTAACGGCCCCTAATTTAAATATTTCTAACTTACAGGTACGTTCACAATTCATGACTCCTCATGAAGTAACATTATGTAACACGTACCATCATTTTAAGTGAGATGTAACATTACGACCTCCTCTCTAATTAGGCTGAGGTTTGGTTGTAGATGTGACACAAACTCACAAACACACACAAACATATATATATATATATATATGAATAGTTTATTGGCAGTACTGAATTTAAAAAGGACGCGTAAAAGCATATGCATGTTGTAAAATAATTTTTTTTTCTTAAAAAGAAAAGTAAGGGTACCCTAGTTAGATTTAAAATCTAAAATGATTTATCTTTTTTCGTTCAAATGCTCCTCAGAGAAAAATACATTGAAAGATGGTATTGTGGTTTTGTTTTGTTTTGTTGTAGACGATGGAATAGTCAGAAAGCAATGAGAAAAGGATTTTTTTTCTCATAGGACAAAGAATTCGAAAAACTAAGAAACTTACAAATCATAAGGGGGTTCGAAAATACGAGTCCCCCCGTTAGATAAGTTTAGGCTTGAGGTGCCAAATAGTAGTAACTGATGGGAACTGCTTCTGAATGCACAGGAAAGGTTGAGTGCGGGAGATAAACAGGGACTCAAGAAATCTGTTAGTTGTAGCTCGCTGTTTGAACTGCAGAGGACCGAAAACATAGCTGGGTGGTAGGACCGAGCGCAAGTGGAGTTTCTCTAATACATGTTGTCAATGGTGGAACGGTAGTATTTATGTCTGCTGCTGCTGGGACAGTNCCCACTCTGTTTCAAATTCTTGTTTAGTCTGCGTTCTATTCAGAACTTTCTAATATTAATACGACTAGATCTCTATTACATTAAAACTAAATATTAGCACCACAGAGCGGTGCATAATATTTAGCTAGTACAAATAATTTTGCATTTACACAATCACTATATCGTTTTCAAAGGAAACATATTTTCTATTTGTTAATATACATTTAGATTTTCTCTGTTACACTCAGTTATAATGAAATACACTTTGGAGTAGGACATGCTTATGAATACCACTATAACCTTTTTTCAAAGTATTCCTCATACGTGAAAATACTAAATTATCTAAACTCTACAAAACCCTGTCTCGGCTGAGCTCTTAAGACCAACATCCGACTATCCACGTGCACCTCTGCAGAGGAACAGGTACGTTATGGCATACAGATGGTAATCTGGTCTACGCGAGTGACCGCAACACAGACTGATCATAACTGTCGTATACCGGTTCTTCATGTGAGACTCTAGTCCGTCCGTCTTTCTTCTGGACGGGCTTGTGTGCCCTAAATTCTGATCTGTCTATCATCTTGGCGTCTGGACAGTCGATTCTGGTGTTAATCTTGGGATCCCGGGTCTTGCTGTTCTCTCTATGTGGGACTCAATATCTTCATGTGAGCTGGTATCAGAAAGCCCCCTGGTGCGTTGTTAGTCTTCTCTACCGGTCTACCTAAACGATACGCCAAGACTTCGATTACGTCTAGATGTGACCTGTCTCTTGTGATAAATCACCCCACTCCCAGACTATACTGCGGATCTACCTGACATGGATCGCCGTATGCAGCCTACGACCAATGTGAATAACCGCTTACACCTGTCGTAGAGAGCGGCGCGCGCTGCTGGCTACCTCTCATAATTGACTGAGTTTGACTTACGTATTCTTACAAGACCAGAAGCGAAGACATGATCTCCTCATTGCTCCTCCGCGTTCTCTCACGGGATTTATCCACTCAACGCCATAACTGTCGATGTTATGTACAGTTCAAGCTTGTTGCAACTCACCTAAGCACTATCAGGCTCTGTGGGCAGGCCTGCATTACTCCGTCATGCTGATCTTGGTTCTGATCTACCACTACTCTCACTCCTAAAAATGTACTTCGTTTTCTCACAGCAATCTCTGTCAATCGTAACTCATGTAGAACACTCCCCCATCTTGGGCGCCGATACTAGTGGCATCAATCGTGCATGATATAGATGAGACCCAGCATCCTGGGTGGCGTGGATCTGATGCAGCTGCGGACGTATAGTACAGTAGAACAACTAGAACACTCCTCACACTTCTATCATGCGCGCTAGACGAGAGGATCGTTGAGACGGTCCCTCCTCACGATCAGATACAGCTGGCTCACTGGACCGCTTCCACTAGTCCAATCAGTCTATGATTTCCCCACGCCTTATTGACGTTATATGGGTGGTATAGAAGGCGGTGGAGTGCAGGACCTCCTACCACCTGATGAACACTTATGGCATCGTATATCTCCTTAACTTCTTAATCAAATATAACGAGTATTTCCAGCACCACTTCTCCCACAGCCTATCACCTCACTCCTTCCAAGTAATAACACCATGAACACCCCTGATTCTGATCACAGTAGTACCCACTGCCGTTGAGTATAGCTCACAATAGCAATCCCCAACCGACCGCTTATCCATATAACAGCAACACGAACTGTGTCCCATCGATGCCGCTATTCTCCCCCTCTTACCTTTTTCAGCCGTTTGTCGACGCGTTATCAGACGCCACTAGACGTCATCCCTAAATTCTCGCCCGGCATGCATGAGTCACGAAATTCACGCTGCCTCCGGCTCTCCCACGTGCCGTGTCATCCTGCCGCCCTAGCTAGGCAGTCAATCGTGGTGCCACTACGCGACGTAGTGACCGATGTGGATGACTCCGCTGAATCTTCGACCTATCACTTCCCTCTGCGAGACATCTCAACTCGGCTCCACCACATCGAGTCGTCAAATCCCCGTGGAGTTACGCGATGCTCCAACGCCATACGGTAGCCCCATACATAAAACCGCAACACTCCCTTCACTTCGAGTAGCCGCTCCCCAGCAACCCCCTCAATATCCTCCACAGTCCCAACTCCCGCAGCCGTAAGTATCTCGATGTGCAACTCAGCGTCTTACCCACAATCAATCCCGTACGTCACGCGCCGTGACCAAAGCGTCTACAACCTCGACCGACGCACCCCGATTAACAGAGACCAAAAGACAGATCGGTACCTCCGCAGCTACCGATTCATGGGGCCCGAACAACAACTCATGAGCACGCAATATCCCAGCTTGCCAGAACATAGGTCCTACTGACACCACTGGCAGCCACGATCATCATTCTTGCCCTTACTTACCGTTACGACAGATCACCATCCGCTAAGATCCTCGTCGGGCCTCGCCGGACAACGGACCATGGATCTATACTCGACCGCAGTACACACCGCCGCGCAAGGCGCCGATGACACTTCCGCAGAACGCGGTCAATACAACATTGATCGCACGTACCCGAGGTTCTCGACACGCTTTGACCGCCGACACCTACGGCCACCCAGAACCAACCGACCGATACCGTGGCACCGCCAAGTGAATACAGTATTCCGCCATCGACCGGCGTTGGAATCACCCACCCGTATGTCAGGTCTTCCGCACGCCGTACAGAGCGAGGACAGTAGACCACTCAACTTCGCGTGAACCATCAACAACCCTACCTTGCACCATACGCTGGTTAACAACGACATCGCCGCACCAAGAACGCTCTTTCGATTCAACCACGTCTCAGTCTCCACATGTTGCTTTTACGAGCCGACGGAGCCACCCAAAACAGGCATTCTCCCTGAAGCGACCTTGCTCAGACTAGCAACGTCTCACCTCTTCATTTTAAAATGCTTAGAACCTGGAGCTTCGGTTAATAACCAGACGCTTGCCAGGATTAAATCGACTCAAACATGGCCAATATTATAGCGCGCCACGCAAACTGCGTCGACAAGTACCCCTAATCGCACATCCCGCGCTCCTTCACTTCCACCCGTTTACGGCATTGCATCTCAGCGATGGTCACACCCGACGATGTGTTATCCGTGAGTAGTGACTTCTCCCCTCTACCAGGGCCTGGATCGCGGTCATCTCAACTCCCGATTCACGACTGCTACCGGGCGCTGAATACTCAAGGCCCGGCGACCGTAGTGTGAGTCCGTGTTCACTCAAAACCATAACCAGCGGGCTGCCTGATAGTGGCCTATGGTTCCGCCCGTGTCACGTCATACCCCCTCTCCAGATGCCAGCCATTAACTCACTTGAAGACAATAAGAATGCACCGTTAAGAGTAGAACATACACGCCACGCTGATATCAAGGAGCCTTGAAACTCATACCTCTGTCCATCGCATCCATCGCGTGACATTCCAACAAGACCGATCCGAGAGCACAGTGGACAGCCAAAATCGCCCATGCCTACGGTACCATCCCTAGTCCTGTCCGCCGAACAACGATCTATATATACTCTGGCCCATGATTAGCCGATTACGCTCGGCCATTAAAGCAAATCACGCGCCGATCGACATCTACGCGCAACGCGCACGGACACTACCCCGCCAACTGGTACCAGCAGAGACATCAGCTCTAAGCCTCACTCGATGTTGGAGGCATATCAGGCGAACGCCGATGCGCAGACTTCGACATAGGCTTCGCGACGTAGTCGATACGCTTTCTGACACGCGATCACTGTACGCATGGTCCAGGTCGCGACAAACCGTACCTTATGGACATGGCGCCGCCTGATCTCATACTAATCTCTGCTCGCTAGTCGATCTGCCTATTCGTCCACCTGCACCCGTCAATGGTCAGACGGCGCAACTTTGAATATTCTGATCACCTCGGATAACCAGCGCTCACACCTCGTCCCCATACCCAGTACGCCTCCCATTACTCAGATCAGTTATAGGCCTGAGACCAACCGGCTAAGAGCAAGTCCACAATAAGCGGCGGGTCATCTAGGCCTGTAGGCGTAATCCGACTGCGTCTACCATCCTTGTCATATCTGCGCTTTGCTGCCCGAGAACCTTCACTCTCTGGAGCTAGGCTCTACAATCTCGCAACTCACATCCTCTCCCTCCTCGTCGGGCACGTCGCCTCAAACCCTTTCACGCGTGAACGCTACCTCCGCGTCGCGATGCAACTATGACCTCATGCTACAGAAGCTCCTACACTCCTGGCCGACTCTTAATAGCCACAAACGTATGGCTCACCCAGATCACAGCAACGACCGTTCCAGATCAGCGAGTCATACGCGGGCTATGGCCAGTCGATGGATCCTCGTTCTCACGTCGCTGCAAATCCAGCACATACGACAGTATCGCAACTCCTATCTAATACGACAGCAGTCAATTCGCTATCTCACCCGTGACCACCTGAGCGAGGCACATATAGATCTATGTCCTGCATGTCACTAACACTTCCGCGCGAATTCAGTCCTGCCTTATCTGCTCCAATGGCCTCTCATTACGCGTCCCTACCCTATGTAGGTAAACATGTCCCGAGATGGCCACGGCGACTAGTCGCGACTACGACCCCCAGCTGGATATCACCACGGCTAGACCAACGCAGAGACACTTCTATTCGCTACCCCTGCAAGCTAATTAGCGCTACACATCCATTCTAACGCCTACCTCTCGCGTCCGCCATAGAGCATCCAGTATTGTTTCAAACATGCAATTACTCATAATGGGCATAAGCTACCGAGTCTTTACATTAGAGCCCCCTGCGAATTGCGCCTCCGACCACCCGCAAGACCGCAGTCAGCGAGCTCACCCCTGACACTAGTCTCCGCGAGATAGATGCTATAGCCCCTCCGACTGCAACCCACTCGTCCCCTCCCCCTCGTTAAGACAGGTTTGGGGAATGTAGGGAGCGTGGCTCCCGTTCACCGATTGTGTTCTCCTGGTCTCATCCATATGGACTACGAGAGTGTGTCGCCTCGTGTCAGATGCGTCATCTGATGCGTTTAAAGACGTTATAGCAAATAACTGTTGTTTACGGTAAAAAAATACATGAGTATCCCATACAAAGATACTGAACTTATATTTATTTCAAAAAGAATTATCAGCCTATATTAAATAGATTCCACCTGAGGTTGATATGCCGTAAAACAACAATCACTTCTTTCCTGGAACCTACCACGGATTAAATACACAGATGCATTATTCATCTATACTTATTCATTATACTATCTCAGAGCGTTCTCCGACACCAGGAACCTAACATTTATAATTCCATTACTAGTCCATACCTCTAATGTGTTCGGATACTGTGAAAATATTAACCTAGATAAATTAATCCTATTCCTGGGTCATCTCGAATAATTTCTCCTTCCTTCGGCGTCAAGAAGTACTCCCTATGCGTATGAATCCAATCATCGGATCAACATATTTCAGTGGATCCCGCCAAAGCGTTCCTGAGGGCTGGGTCTCAACTCCAGCGTACTGTAACAAGTAAGTGAAAAAACCCAACTAGAGACACGATGAGATCTAGACTTAGTGAACATAGAAAACAGTGACATGATAGTGATCCCCCAATAGATCAACACACGACTGCACCATACGATAGATAACATTACCAAGGTGGAATAGCATTATTAGAATATGAACGAAACAGATAGATAATTCAGTGGATAAACTTAGACTGCCTAGCTAGCTATAAGAACTAGAAGGCAAACCTAGAAGATAGTTAGATATAGATACCACAGTGGATAGATTGATAGATACAGATACAACACACGCATACCTCAAGATGCGAGTATCGAACAGACAGAGTATTTACATGAAGCTAGTGGATGCATGATAGATAATACAAAACAGAACTGCATATTAGATGCGATATAGACGACAGATAGATAGTGAAACCAGTGGGAGCTCAGATAATAGAACCAACAGACTGGCAGACATAGATGAGATATAGACGAGAACGCTAGATACTTATGCAACCAGTGCCCGATAGAGATAGGACTAGATCACAAACAGACTGAAATAGAGAGGATATGGACAGACAGTCTTTGATAATGAATCAGTGGAAGAAGCATAGCAATACAAACGCAGACTGAATAGATGAGCTAATTAGGGACGACCAGGATAGTTGAATGCAACCAAGTGGGTTAAGATAGAATGTACAATAGACAGACTGACACTTAGCATGAGATTATGACACACAGATACAAGTGCACCGCAGTGGATTAGATATATACAAAAATCACGACGTGAAACTACGTGATTGCGATCAGACAGATACGTCCGAAATTGCGATAGCATAGAGTGCATATCAAGCGCAACTGAATAATGAGTGGGATCGCTGGACCACAGACACTGCCGCAGTCATATAATGACGCACATGGATAGCAGATAGACTAGATAGATTACAAACCAGACCTGAAATAGCATGGATATACGACAGACAGAAGCTATAATAATGAACAGTGGATAGTATAGATAGAAGATACAACAAGACCTGACATATCAGCTGGATAGTATCCACGATCAGCTTGATTAAACTGATACCATGTGGTAAGACCTAGCTTTGGTAACACATGCATGAGTCAACGGCCGCCCCAACTAACCGGAAAAGACCTCGATGCCAATCAGATCCTATCCATCGTGCAGTTTGAGACAAACAATTTCTCGCAGCGGCCCCTCCCCGCATAGGCACCATTGCTTTGGCCTTAGGAAGTGGGTAAGTTAACGGACGGCCAAATACGTTACGACTCTTATTGTCTATAATATCAGGCCTTCCATCACGATTAGTTTAGCTGTGACAAGATCAAGTGCGATAGATAGAAATCAATGCATACAAACAAGAGATTTGAACATATGACTCGAGATATACGACCAGTATCTAGAATAAGATACATGTAACTAAGGTCGGATTCGATAGATAGCAACACACGAACTGAAAAGGTAGGCGAGCTAATTGAACGCCAGAGAACAATATAATGCAACACTCGGATCATGATAGGACGCATACGAGGACCGTGATGTAATAGCATGGATATAAGAGGCATGACCATTTGTCATAGTTCTGGTCAGAAATTTGAAACGATGGCACAGACAGTGTGTAACAATACATACGAGGAGTGACTAATACAATGCGAGAACTGACTCTCACTAGTTTACCAGTACATGTTCTCCAAGCTATTCAACGATCCGCGTACACGTCACTCATAGCTGAACTCACACGCGTGACGAAGTACACCAAATCCTCGAACGTTATACTTCAAAAAGATTATGTCATGCCTATAGTCGTAGCTCACTGTTCATCGTCTGTCTTACATCCTGTATCATACATGAGATAACCTTCGCTTCAATATAACTCGAGGGTCGACAACGCTCGTGTCTTGAGAGAACAATTTGGATTGGGCCTCCCTCACTGGCGAGAGACAGTTAGTTAAGAAGCTCGTCCTGCATGAACCTAACAGGTGGCAGCATCCTCAGATGATGCCAGAAACGGATGGATTCACAGATAGTCATTTCTCCTCAGTGAGTCGGAAGGTCCGGGGGCTTTATTGCCAACTCAACCTCCGCATTTTGTCATAACCTGGACTAGTGTCCTACCCAGACTATATGAGGTGCAATAACCCTAATATAGAGATCCCAGGAGAGAATGCTCGTTGAACGCGCATTGCCAGCGATGGATGATGGCAGTCCTATTGTAGTGCCATCAATAACCGACAAGTTGGATGGTCATCAGTGAGATCACTGCTGGGGCGCTCTGGTCGCTCTTCGTAGTGGTAATACAATGCTTCCGGCCCTGAAAACCATGTCCGAAGTCCATAGAGTCATCATCTGATGAAGGTCATTTCTTGTATGCACTATCTACATCGGTCACATAAGATCCGCAGTCACATTGTATGTATCTATTCTATTTAATTCTCTGACTTCTTTTTCTTTCACCTTACTGTCCCTACGTCACTCTCTCTTTCTGGTGATGTCTGTCTATAATGTCTTTCCTTATCTATCGTTTTTCGCTCCTCTCTATCGGTGTCTTTCCGTCTGTTCTTACTTTTATTCTAAATATGATTCTGCTAATGGTCTTGTTATCGTATAGCTCTGTCCGATCTATGTATGTACATGTATGATCTATCTCTATCCCTCGCTAGTACGCTAAGACTCACTCGTACTAATTTTCCTATACTAGGTATCATCTGCAGATCATAACATGCGTGATTCAAACTGCCTATTTCCCTGCCGCTCATTCTTACCTAGTCCACATCGGTTTGTGTGTTTGTGTGGTGATGGGAAGAGAGTAAGCGAGAGAGATTTTGATCTTATTACATAGTGCGATTTATCTGAGACTAAATCGGCATTTAAGCTTTATCGGACGGATACATATAACTCAGCATCCATACTAGTACTGACTAGCCAAATTTAATGCACCATCCGGGTGCAAGTTTTTGAAAGTTATGTAAACTATACACGTAAGAATATACATGCTTTAAGAATTAGATTGGGCCTAATCAACAAACTACGATAAGACAGCTGATTGAATAGATGAATTTCTGAGTACGATGCCGAAGGGTGAGATCCGTCGACGGTACTTATAATCGAAAGGAAGATTTAGAGCTCAGCTTTCCGAAATCTCTTCCATACTCTTTCCAGCTCTCCCGATACTATTCATTGGTTAATTTTCCTTCATAACATCTAAGTTTCACTTAAAGCGATTGGCAAGTGAAAGCGCACGTCGAATATTAACAAGTCTATATTTGCTATACTTGTTAATGGAATTTTCCTTATTTTATAAGCTCTTGCAGTATTCCCTGAAGATTTTGCATACAATACTTCAATACAGATCAAAATCCAAATCCAATACGAATCCAAGTTAATACTTAGCATATACTCTTAAACAATCAAGTGATATATATAAGCCAATCAACTATGCAAAATTAGCTTCTCCAATTCTAGCGCACTAAACACTATTGTTGCTTGTATATATCAACTCATACCAAACTGCTATTTTCGAGTGTGTTAGATATGGTTCAGACAGCTAATAATCGCTAAAACACTGGTTTTATTATTCATGAGGTCTTTAAACTAAAATAACAATCATGGAGAATGTGATGTATAATAGCTAAGACGGAGCGTGTGACTGAGTAGGTAACTATAGTTTCATTTTCAGCAGCGAGCAAACGAAGAACACTCAATTCGTCCCATCGTATTAGTTAGATATCTAGTTAAGTAGTAGCTAGAGTCATCGGAGGTGGCGCCTAAATCTCTAGTGTTATCGCAGCCGCCTAGTTCGCAGCGGCTACAGCAGTATTTCACTCTCTCTCTCATTTATAGCGCTTATGACCAGGATGATTGATTTTCCCGACTTGCTGAGGTAGGGCGCACACACTCACCTCAGCTCCGTCTGTTAACTTTTACGCAACAGATCCCCCTGGTGGTCTATCTACGCTGGAGTTGTGCTCGAGGAATCGGCTCTATCCGAACTAGAAAACCTCTGTGGTTTCATAGGCCGAATCTCTACCGACTGAGCTAACCCGGCTCCTATTTATATGATGTGAAGTGCTATAGTATGTGCTTGCCTCTTTTTCGGCTGGGCCGCGTATAACACTAACACCTGATTCCGACTCTTTCAGGAAGAGCATAAGACTCCCCTAATGGGGCTATCTGTTTTCTGATAGGTCCGGCAACACCTGTGATGCGCGCTGCTTTAAAAGGATAGAAAATCCCAGGTGTATATGAGGCAGTCTGACTTTGATATTCACACTTGGCACTATCTTGGGCTGCCGACTGGGCGGTCGGAGCAGGGCCCTGTCCTACGATCAGATCGGCTGGATTCACGTGCAAGCCATGCACCCTATAATGATTTGACTATAAACCCTGACTTTGCCCTGTATGGCAACCATGGCCCCTTTTGTATCATGGACTACAAGGCGGCGGCTGGAGGGTTCTACATGATCCGGGTACATGACGGGTTTCAAAGTCTGAATGCGTGGGTTCCCATCTTACAGAGGTCTGCATAGCCAACAACATTTTCACGACCCATTGTCCCTTAGTACGCCTCCTGAGCCGGCTAGTGTGATCGCGCGTACCTGATTAGGCCTCCGCTGGTCCCAAACCTACTGGTTAATCCTATCAACAAAAAATCTGTATTTCTAAAAAAAGTTTACGATGTCTAGTCCAGCTTTAATAAAATTATTCTTGTTAACTACAAAGACTTTATCGCGACTCTATCCAGATAAACCCCACTGCCGCCGGTTGATATCGGCCCCCGCCTAGGAACTACAACCAAGGCTTAGTGCCCTACGCAGCGGGCCGCCTGCATACATACTGTTAATATACCTTATAATAAGATATAAATATAGCTATATAGATAAAGCATATATGGACGACGCACATCATACAAAATGCTGTTATCAAGTGAAAGACTTTGCTCACTCAGCAATTCATAAGCTGATATTGAAAGAATATTCTCCTCTCCCGACTTTTCATCAAAATCATCATATATGAGTGTTGCTCTTATACATCCGTACGAGTTGATCAGAGCCTGGCGCAGCACTAAAGGAAGTCATATAGTGTCCGAGAACTACACTTGAATGTGCGAAGAAGGAATAGAACATAAAAGTCTTCGCTACTACAATAGTTTTTGAATGTTGAGCACTTCCGCCGTAATTCCTTGTCTCAGGTCATCACGCATTAATGCACTTACTTTGCCTTATTGTGATAGGAACAAGCTCTCATTTTAATAAGATACGACGCCATAGTGTACATAAGACGCTTTCGAACACCGTCGGAGATTCTATTATTGCGCAAAACGCGGATGAGTATATGGGCCTATTGACGTGATTAGTCTGTCAACACTCAGATCTTTTAAGAAAAAGACTTTTTAATGGTAATGATAACAGTAAATTTCTATTTTTGTTCCTCTCATAGTGTACTCAAAGTCAAAGAGGCTATGAACAGTGTCTAATGTTTTGTATTTTTTATTTTTTTGGCCATATTATCGGAGAAGAATTATTTTCAAACTAGTATCGCCTGCGCCCTTTTAGTTAACGGCAAGACATGTCATGTGAACAGGGGGATTTCTACACCTCATTACTATATATATTGAACACTACTGGTTTACGATAGTATCTAATATAACTCTTATATAGGTCAGTGTATATATCCGATTATACATGGCTATATGATGAGCTATCTACACAGCAGACATACAAATATATGCTCGCTCACACATTGGACAACCATCTTACTTAAGAATCCTCACACTTTGCTCTCTGGTCCTCGCGACCAGCTATATACGTTCTTTCGGTCCATCTGACAGTCTCCAAAGCGATTCTACCGCTAACGTGACAGTATTCTTGAGCGGTCCCTGTTATATCTCCCGCACTCACTCCTTTCTCTGGCGCGTGTCGAGAAGCCAGTCCGCATCAGTCAGGCTCCTCCTTTGGCTACGCCACCCAGACATATAACTTATGTTGAACTCGGGGGACTCGAACACTCTCGACCCTCCCTTATGATTTTGCTACCAGTTCTGTAGATATATCAATCGAATTCTTTTGTCCCTAGTTGAGAGAAAAACAACTCAACTCTACCTCATTGCTTCTGACTATTTTCCATGTCCTACACAACGCCAAAAACCATAACAACATCCATCATCACGACAACCCATCGTTCAAAAGTATTTTTCTCTAGGAGATTCGCGAATTCCCTCTCATCATATGAATGCTCCTGAATAGACTAGACTCCATGTGGTCTAAACTCTAAATAAGATGATCTATTATATGATGGGATACCAAGTCAGTATTTAGGAGTGAGGGAATGAAAGAGCTGACTCCATGTCACCTGACTAACTTCGGCTTTCTAGATTTTAATCCCCTGACAAGTCCCAGATTAATCCATCAGTATACTTTGACCTGAGAATCCTACATTAGTAATATACGCCCTGTCTACTACAAAAAATGACGCCAGCTCAACACTCGAATGCCTCACTGAATTCCTCACTCGAATTACAACTTCTCTGCCTCTCATCCCTCAAACGCCTCGCCTCATCTGGGATTCTGCAGACACTCTCTAAGGAAGTCTTCATGGAACCAGTCTCGCTCTATAGTGGTGATCCCGACATATTGCGCACTTGTTAGCGAGATCGCCAGTAAGCTCCGGCCTTCTCATCCTCCTGCGTCAAACACGCAATGTAAGACAGCAACTACTAAGTGTGGAAATCATGTCCACATACCCCCCCTGACAGTAAAATTCTATTGTAGGAATGACAGATTTTTGGACATACATTCTCGAGAAAGCCTATTTACGTCTGCATATCGCCAATGATGACAAGATTTCTGTCTTGAACTGTCAGTACGTCGGGATTTCTCCTCTGTGTATTGAGTTGGAGATAAATCAGTATTTACTAGATATAATCATTGAAACAAAAATACAGCTGGGCTACCTGTAAATTCCGCCCAACTATTAGCTCTATCATCCATTGTTAAACTACATATTGACTATATATTACATTAAATTCATATGTATAGTACTACTAGTATGAGTATAACAACCTAACCGTCTAGATGATATAGAACACCTCTGATTGTTGGGCTTCACATATGCCTGGTAAATTTTTATAAACTCATACCCAACCAACCATTCCATTCGAACCCTCGAGAAAAAAAGGATAATCTCTTTCTTTCTAAATCTACACTAGACCGGTACCCTTAACTTTCCTTCTAATGCAAAAAAAATTACTTATTTACAACATGCATTTTTAGCGCTCCTTTATATAAATTGTCAGTATACTGCAATTAAATTATTCATACCCTAGTGAGCCGTGCAATTAGATTAGTATTTGGTATATAGATACAGTTTACTATAGCTCACTTATAATAAATTAGTACTCTATTATTGTTTTGTGTGGTTTGTGAGTTATGTGTACATCTAGAAGCCTATGATTCGGTTAGCCTTGCGCTATACAACAGATGTTAATAATGAACAGTATATATATTTTATTTTTGTAATTGGAATTATGTTCAATTTACCTACTTTTGTGTTATTCTTTACTGGTCCACTGCGTACTTACATAACACGGAAGGTAAGAACAGTTCATGAACGTTGTAAAAAGTTCTATTTTTATTTTTTGCGATAATGTGAACAATTTAAAATTTGGTCCGTTCGAAGTCTAACATATTAGCCGGAGCGAGTGCATGTCATGTGACATCACCGCATCTAAAAAATAATAATATATTACATATATATAACCCTTACGACACCTCGATATGACCGCACTTAGTTCAGACGAAACATCGACATTATCCAACACGCAATCTACAGAAAACAATTCAGGAAAACTATAATGTGATTCTTAAGAATCTTATAACACACGTGAAGGATTAAACGCTGATATCGGAATTTCCGTTAATAAAATATTTCACAACGCTTGCCACTGTCGATAACCAACAGATGACAAAGAAACCGCTTGGAAACCAGTAATAAGCATTTGACTAAAGTGGGTATCATAACGAACCTGAAAATTATGAGAAAAATAATATAAAAGATCATATAACCCAGTGAATCACAATTATACTCCATAATATCCGAGTTCAATTCCTTTATATTATTTTTATATGCTTCACCAACAACGCCCTTTAACAACATAATAACAAGATCCATTTTCTTTATCTATTATAGTACTACATCAAGCGCAACCCAAGCCTACCCTAAAAACTAGTCGCAACTGACTCTTCTATTCTATCTGACTATAAGATAGATATGATGGTGTAGTGCTTGTGTAGAGCTGTGCTGTGAGTTCTACAACTTACTTATCTTTTGTCATTTTAATGATATGTAAAAGATCTCTCGTCTATTTGTTCTTTGTATTCTCTTCCCGTATAAGAATAATAAGCTATCAAAAAGTTGAGGAATCAAATCTGGTAGACGTGTCAACGGCGTTCGTTACTTTTATTAGATAGATAGTTGGACCACATATCTGTACTAAGTTTGTCCCGAACGGAGAGTTATATATATACCGACAGGCCATGTCACTGTGCACAGGAACTGTTCAGTTGCATATACCGTCAAGATTAATCCTATACCGGCTTCCTCCTGTTCTCATATTAATTAAGTCTGATATGCTAGGAATATATTGGAAAAAGGTAATGAACTCGAAACAATATAAGGAAAATGGCGTGAAGAAAAGAAATGTAGTGGATATTAACATGATTTAATCGTATCACTTAACATGTGTTGTCGGTCAGTCTTATTTTTTCTCATCTCAAGAATTAAATAGTTCATCTGTGCAAGGTCGCATCTTCTACTGTTTCATGTGCGAAAAGTTTGCATCAGCCCCGACTAATACCAAACCTAGAGCTGCCTGACAACCAAGCCACAACTAGTGGATACAGTTGATTATCGCATTCTTAATAGTCATATCTTCTTTACAATTCCCTCTTTCTACGCATACCACTCTAGCATGTTCCTTGTCTTTTAACCTCACGTTTTTACATTCTATTGTCGTTACAGTCCACGGGCGTAACACTCCTAACTAACGTATTACTGCGAATAGCTCAATGATATTATATGTGTTTGAGTATCAACGTGTGTGGAGTTTGCGAGTGGACGCAGTTGCCAACCACTCATCGCCTGCAGCTATTAGCAGAGGGTGGTCGTCATGTCGATACATCTCCAGGCTCTCGTGAACACTCGTACATGGGTACGTGTTACCATATAATGTTACTTCATGAGGAGTCATGAAATTGTGCAGACGGTCACCTGTTAAGATATAGAAATACTTTAAATAAGGGGACCTCTCGTCACCTTTAGATACTGCCAAGCGACTCCCCACCATATGATAAACTTCATCATAGGTTGGACGACTTATTAAGCGTCTCTTTGCCCCTTAGAGTCAGACGCGTTCTATGAATCCGACCCGCCTGTATGCAATGACAGAGAACGTTGATACTGTTAAATTTATTAATGAAATACCGATCATATCGACTCCCGATGCGGTGACGAGATACTGGGACAGTCATTGTGCAGCTCTAGGGTACAAGTGCTCATCCCCTGGCTAGTCCAGACAACGTAAAAACAAGTGTCTTCATGTCTGATGTTCTGGTAATAATTAAGCGACAAATGCCAGTTTCTGGCACTGGTAGGTGCCAACAGGAGTTCCGCTGGGTAGGCACTGGATCTTCGCATCACACTCACCTAGACGGACCGGTCGCTACCCTTGCGACATCTCTGTTTCTACAGACGGGTTTTACATACACCTTCTAAGCCATTTTCATTGGGATGACGGTAACAGTGGCGCTAGACTGGGGCAGATAATGAACATATCATCGCCTGGCTTTGTTCCCTCTAGCACTTCATTGATTGCCGGCCGTATCGCACCCCGATCCAAGACTAGATGGAGTCCCATGTCCTAACCCTCCATCTTGGGCGATTTATTGAGTGGAGCATATTAAGGCTACCTCTAGGATCCTCGTACTTCACTCCGTGTGTCCTCGACCAAATACGCTTAAAGATAATCAATCGTCCGAATATTTCATACATACAGTACGACTATTCTATCTGCTGATAACATTAACGCTACATGTGAGAAATGTATTATACAGATTAGTCAAAAGCGAGCGTTCGGGCACGCCTATGCATCTCTGCAATGCGACTCTACTCGGAGGTTAGTTTATTCCCCGCAGTTGAATAACAGAGTTCTATAGCGCTGTGAGTGCCAACAGAATAATCTTTTAATGATAGCACTCCACCTCTTCTGTGTTATGAAAAGTGTGTTACATTTAAACATGTGCTAATTGGCCTATAAAACAGAATTAAAATCAGTTAGGTCCAAGCTCGCGCAGCATATAATGGAGTAGAAATATCGCATAAGCCGAATATCCCAAGTCTAGGTTGGTTACTCAACAGTCAATTTGTCAACTCGTGGTACGCGTTAATCGTGAGGTAAGAATTGAACCACGTCGATTCAGCTATGCATGTTCTTCTTTCTTGCAAGCAGCGTGCTTTATCGCTCGAGTCTGGTTGCTCATACTCTTCATGCGAGCGTTATATGGTCCTGATTGGTTTTCTCTAAAGTCGCTTATGATGGATATCACTACCGTATTGCAGAGCCACCAGGCAGTCACCATAACTCCTTTTGCTGGTGCCAACATGGCTTTGGATAGTGTTTGGGAGATTAGTTATATCCAACGAATCAAGATACCATCGAGCCTAGATCGTTTACGATTAGGTCGGATAAAGGACCACACCTTTTTTCGTCCCTCACACTGTGATATTCGTGTCCAAGGAAAAGGGCGTCTATTTGGTGTTACGCTCGCTCATAAAGAGACCCATCGATAGCATCAATTCATCGTAACCGGCTAAGCATGGCCACTCACTGCTATATTGAATGCATGTCTCGGGCTTTCACGGAAAAAGACTCCGCATGGACCGGCAACCCCCACCAGTTCGTAACTTCCAAGCTTGTTATTTTAACGCCACCGCCAATTTCTTGCTCCCCGCCACAAACTCACCGTCGACTGTAAAATGCGTCCACCCCGGCCTCGAGCAAACGGCGATCAACTGGTTGCCGACAGTCCTATGGAGGGCAAACCAAGATCGCCCCAATCTGGTTCCTAGCTCCAGCGTGGCAACATTCGTCAATGACACCCTGTAGTCGTGAGCTATTTCGCCTAGCTACCACATGCGCGCCTAGCGCTATCTCCAGACCAATTGTTTCACTGCTCTTGCAATGCACCTGCTCGTACCCAATGCTGATACCCGGTCCGGCTTACGCACTCCACCCCTGTGGCCCTACTCCAATATACCTCTCTGCGGGTCCGGAGAGAGTGACTACTGCCATGCCCCAACCTGCGTTGCCATACTCCTGTATCGTTAGCAGACCATCCACGTGTCTCACATTTGCGTCATCACGGTCAATGTATTTCAGCGCAATCATGTATGAGTAAATGTATCTCGTACCTAAGTCCATCCCTTGACGTCTGTGTTCACTTTGTGGCCATGCAGTTAGTACGAGAGGCATTGAGCGCAACGAGGTCGAGACTCATGCAACATATAAGAAGGCTCAAGGTCATGTTTAGCATGTTCATCTTGACGGAGTCCTATTTTCCAAAGATATCTTCTCTACTCTGAAATTAATTACATTTTTATTTTTAAGCACACATTAATTCATTATATATAATGGAAAAATTCACCTTGAATCAAACAAACAAAGTTATTCTATAGTTAAAAATGACATTTCAAAAACAGAGCACATATCACAGTATAGAAATTCTACATTTTTACACGTTTGATACTCTTTACTTAAGAGCTATTGCTCTAACATAGTTCAAGTATATAAAAAAGTATAATCAGGCAATATTTTTTAATAATAACCTGAATACATACTATCATACACTTGCCATAAATAGTTACATGAGAAAATGGAAATATAGATGAATAAACGTACAATGAAACGCCGATATCTCCTAACCCGAGGCATAATAAATAATTCGTAGACGTCATCGACAATGCCCGTTATAAAATAACAATCAATCATATTCAAAGCATCTCTGATTATATATTTATTTGTCTAAAATTGTTGTAATCAGAGTGCCCTACCGACCTCGAACCGCCTCCTTGCTATTCAAATCCATGGGGTTAGATTTGTTCTCATTAAGTTAACCATGACGCGGTGCCAAGTGTTAAGCTTATGCTCTAGACGTACTTCTTGTTACTCATGAGGACCGTGTGTATATACACTAGTATCATGATAATTAATTATATACAACTTTGCGATATGTTTTAGTAAGGAGCTATTGCCAAATAGTTGCAGCTATAATAAAAAAGTATAATAAGTCTTGCATTTGTTCTCTTTAACTGCAATGACCTGTGGTAGTACCACAGTGTGATAATTTAATTATATACATTTTACGTTATCGACTATCGCATGTTACTTAACGAGCTGGATGCTTCGCCAAATAGGCTTCAGCATTCATAAAAAGTATAAAGTAATCTTGATTTGCATTCTCTTCAAACCAGCAGGACCTGGGGATTCCCACAAGTGTGATAGATTAAATTATTACAACGTTTGATATGTTTAGTTTTAGGGCTATAGCCAATAGTTTCAGCATATAAAAAGCAATTAACAACATCGTCTATTGGTCAATTCGTCTCTGTTTAACGACTAACGACGAAGACAGATTTATCACAGTCTGAATAAATTAATTATTCAAACGAATTATTGATGATGTTTACTAAGACTATTTGCGCCTAAACTAGTTCCAGTTTCTAAAAAGATCTCTCTATTCATTGATCTGATTATCTCTTAACTTAGGCCAAAGCTGTGGATATTACCACCAGCTGTGATAATTTATTACCTTACAACGTTGACTATGTTTACTTAGCAGATCTTATTGACACTATAGTTCACTCTATAAAAAGTATAATTAACTGATCTTGATTATGATTCTTACTTAACTAGTGGACTATACCACAGTGTGATAATTAGATCTTATTACACAGTTTAAATTGCTTTTGTTTACTAAGAAGCTATTGCTAAATTAGTTCAAAATGTAAGAAAGCTCATAATCTTGAACAGCAGGGACCTTGGAGTACCAACCCACAGTCTGATAATTCGTGATCATTACAAGGTTTGATATGTTTATTAAGATTCTATTGCGAAATATTCGTTTATTAAAAGAACAGATCTATAAATCTTGATTATTTCATTAACTGCAACCACCCTGTGGGCCTCTATACCACCGCTGCTGATAAGTTCGTATATCATACAACATTGGATATGTTCTAGTTAATGAGCATTACAATATAGTTCGAGGTATATAGAGAACAAGATCATTCAATGTAATCTAATTTGATTCTCTTAACTTAGTGGACTCAGTTTCCAGTGTTTATTCTGCATTGATTGTACCATGTTAACTGTGTCTTACTTAAGCTCATTGCCTCAATAGTTCCAATATGTAAAAGGAACATATAATCTCTGACTAGCACCATTGTCGGAACATTATTACGCACAGTTATGATAATTCCATCTAATTACAACATTGATATGTTTATCTTTAAGAGCCTTCATTACTATAACTTGTTCAATATTGTACATAAAAACTATACTCCTATGACTAGCACAGAATACCTGTGGACGTATACCCACGGTATGAGTAACCTTTATTTCATCTACACATCTTTGCTTATGGTTTTAGCAGTCTTTTTACCAGTTATGAATCAAATTATACAATATGTGGACATAATGTAAATGAGAAATAAACTATTCGACCAGCTTAACCATAATACTCATAAAAGTCTTTCATATATGCTGGTGTTCAGATATTAGAATAAACCAAATCCAAATCATGATTAACCCTGGACCGTATTTCATAAGAAAATCATACCACATTTGCTATGTGGATCTACCCAGTAATATCAATTACCATTTATACCTATATATGTTTTAGGTGCCGCGTAAACACAATCCACCACAAACTAGCACAAACTCCAAAGCAATTTGATCGTTCCTGTTTAGCGGACTCGTCTAGAATAATCTTTGTAACTTATCAGCCATAAGCATAAGTGGAGATTTGTTTCGCTTAACCAACGTGTATGCCTTTTATCTTTCCTTAGTCATGACCATATTGCTTAAACTTGCAAATCGGTCGGAAAATTAAAAACATATTACAGGGTCGACCCAAGAAAAAACAGAAACCAATTATTTCGATTTTTCCTGGGAATTCTATCAGAACCCTAAACCCGTCATCCTAAACGTGAGTAAGCCCTCTAGTTAACAATTTAACAATTTTCTTACAAAATTTGTGGGTTCTGTTATTTCTGGGTCCTCTAAATCTGTATACAGGAGGTACTCAGAACACAAAAACAGATTCCAAGTATTACCTATTTTATTTTCCTTCATTACCTACACCCTAACCTCCCTCAGGTTAAAATTCAGTCTTCTATTTACAAAATTCTGTGGGGTCTATTTTATGTCTGCGGGTGACCGTGCGGGATCTTACTTAGTATGACCTAGATAAAAACGAACCCCAACTTATCAATTCTATACTATCCATTAAACTAAATCTCGATCCTAACCTATCCCTAAACCCACTCCTAGTTAAATTAACAGTTTTATTATAAAATTTCGTGTGGTTCTATTTTCTTTCTGGTTCCTAATCTGTCTCACTACAGTGTGACCTAACGATTAAATCAGAACCCAAATTATCATTAGTTACCCATTAAACTAACGCCTAACCCCTAACCACTAACCTGATTAGCCCTCTACTCCTCGTTCGACATTAGCTAGTTTTCATTACGAATTTGTCGGCTCTCTGTTTTATTTCTGGGTCACTCTAGATTTTCGCGCGACCGCATTTCGTGCAAGTTCTAGTCTAAAATATTGTTGGTCACCACTCTCGTTCTTGTCTCTTTTCACACCATGTTTATTCGAGACGTCTAGTATACAACAAAGCAAATCTATGAGATGTTCTTGTCCTGACTGTGGGAATAGTCCGAAAGCGTTTTGCAGGGAAAGACTATGGGAAATTCTTACTGTATGTATGTAGTTCCTCTTCATTGATACAAAGTTTATCAAAAATAAACCAACTAATATTTCAAGTGCAGATACATCATTATTATAAGCTACCTATTTCTGACTTTTACATGTAATGTTCATTTAATTGCAAACTCCACTTCTACACCGAAATAGTTTACTTTAGTCTTCAATTATAGTGTCGTCTAATAGGGGAGATCTGAGATAGGAATTCGTGTTTTACATTAGATGAATCGTCGTGTTACAGTTCTCTAATACTAGCTTTGGAATCTTAGCTTACAGCCGAAACAGTATGATAACCATTCCGCTGAGACATACTCAATGGGTCATCGTTCAATCGGTACAATGTATTTTTTCCATTTAACACCATAGATGCGAACACCTATACAGGTATTACCACCTCCAGGTCCATGTGGACGTACGGACCGAGGAGAGCAACGCAGTGGTATGAAAGGTGCTCCACACTTCCCAAAGACCTCCAAAAACTGGAACCTCACGCCGACACCGAATAGAAGTTCATACCACGTATATGCCCGAGGGACATGTAGACCGCTTCAGTGCACCGCTATCCTAGCTTACCAGTAACTATATTGAGTTAATATAAGGCGCTGTTGGGGGCTTGCATAAGCGGCATGATAGGGTTGGGCAATCATATAGTATGTTACGGGCATTGATGTGAGACCTAGGCTCCTCCCGAATTGGAGCCGGAAGGCGCGGCCTACACGACCAGGCGGTGCGCTCAAGAGTAGGCAAGTATTGCAAGCTCACGAGAAACTGTCCCGTCCACTCCACCTGTGGTTCTTCGACCTAGTGCTAATTTATTGTTCTACGTTAAAAAGAACAAGAAGTATCTATAAGATACATGCGAATAGGTCGGCATATTCGAGGCAAAACAGACATTAGGTTCCGTATATATATTCACCCCCCGCATGGTTGGATGTGGCACCAAGGTCAATTATTCTTTAGAGTGGAGTTCACCAGGTTTGAATTCAGAGGTTTTTCTTCTAGGACAAGTCGCTAACCAAGGTTAAGGATCCCAGTTGCCCTACCATTATCCCATAGCTTGGCAGAGAGAGTTGGATTCATACCTTCCCAAGGGTAGTTAGTCGCTAAGTGAAATTCCAGTTTACCCTATCCAGGATTTTGAACTCGCGCCGCAGACGAGGTACCACTTTGGTTTCCCGCAATGACTCTTAACCATCTACACCTGCGCTTCCAAAGTGAACTAGGTTTATGGAAGTTCCCAAACATTCACACTGAATCCCAAAGACACATCTAGTTACCTAAGTGTATAAGCATGCAGTAGTAGGATTAAGATAGTCTTCTAAGTGGACAGTTTATCTCTAGACTGCAGGTTCATCCTGTGTCAGGCCGCAGCAAGTAACATAGACATAATAATTAACAACAGCTTAACGCCTGTACCCCGAGCTATGATTAGCGAATGGAGACAGGACACACCTGTGGAGCTGAAAAAGAGTTAGTCAAAAGTTCCCTGATGGTTCACGATTACCAAAGGTTCGCGTATTTGGATTAGAAGGGTTCGCGAGTCCAAGTAAGTCCGGAGTCATTAAGAAACACCTGACGAAGGTCGGAAGGACACACCGAACTTTGTACGATAACAATAATCCAAATCTTCTATAATTAATGGAGATTCGCTTCGGTTTTGTCTGAACAAAAATTACGTCACTGCTTACGTCACATACCCAAGATCGTCATAACATAGAATAAATACACCAAAAATCCTGAATCCATGCAGACAGTCCTCATTGTTTTTAAAACAATTTAATAAAATACATGACTGGTATTAATACTCTATATTAGTTTGTTTTATTTAAACAATACTTTAAGTTTACATTTCAAATTGTTTATTTTTTAACTTTAATGACATTGATGATTCTTACTTACTTAGCGGTACAAATCGCTTGACATTGGATTTTTTACTCCCACTCCTCAGGCATATGTTTTAAAAATCGTTTTTTACATCCCCGGAGGGTGTTTTTGTTTGTACTATCTAGTTTATAAGAACACGACATTAAAAAATATACAGCACCTAATTTTTTATTATTTGTTATAGTAATACTAATTATTTTTTTATTTTTTCATACTATAAAACTCGTTCTAACACGAGCAATTTGAGCAGCGGTTAACATATATGCCAGTGAGATTAAAGTAAGGTAGAAAGAAAAGAATATTCATCTGCTACGTACTTGAAACCGCATCCAATATGAGACAGAACCTGTCGCCATAAAGGACGATTTACGTCTCTTCAACCAACCTATGACAAACTGCACATCTATGCGGCAGATACCCGGGATCAGCGCCACCTAACATTCAGGTATGTACATATATTTTGGTCTACTAAATTTATCCCTAATCTAATATTTTCCTTTTAATTATACGTACGACGACGATAACCCAGTTATCTCCAAATAAATCTCTACTCAGTCGAGAGAGGACAGAGAGTCACAGACAGAAGAAAACAGATGTATGTGCGCGGGCGCGGTGCGCGTGCGATAGGCGCGGATCGCGTGTGGCGAGAGGCCAGAGTGCCGACATAGCGGTACTATATCAATAGCTTTGAGGATAGGATTGACCGGGTATAATCAGCACCCGTGAATGCCCCCCACGTTTCAGTCGGTGCACGCACGGTCTTAAACTACCTGAGTGCATCTACGCTCGATAAACTGATGGGCCGTACACATCAAGCGCCCAACACGCAAACAGAACTCAGCGAACATGCTGTTAGTTTTCGCAACTTTAACACATGTCCACAAACAATCAAAACCATCCCCCCCGAGCCCCTTACGACAGGAAGCCCACTATACACTCAATCTGCCGGATTCCCCAGACTTATGTTTTTTTTAAAAGGGCGGGGGGGAACGAGGCGCGGGAGCGGTCCCCCAACATCGGTAAATTTTATGCTGGAGGATGAACCACAAGTGGAACATCATCTCAGGGGGGGAGTGATGGAAAAGTAAGTTTTCAGTTGTTTTATTTTTACGATCTATACACCTCTCTGTTTCAAATCTTTTTTTATCTGCATTCTATTTAGTTTCATTAGCCTTTTTGATTTTATATATATTATTACATTAAAACGGAGGGTCATATATTGCTAGAAGAATTACTAGGGCCGGCTTGTAGAGCGTTCGGCTAGGGATCACAAGGTTCGCTGGTTCGATACTGCACATTACTTTACATGTGCTACTCAACGCTGAGTGGGCGGTGCCAGTATCGAAACCAGGGAACCTTGTGATTCCTTGAGCCGAACGCTCTTGAACCAAGCGGCCCTTAGATAATTCTAGCCAAATATATGCACCCTCCGTTTTAATGTAATAATATTATATAAATCAAAAAGGCTAATGAAACTAAATAAGAATGCAGATAAAAAGATTTGAACAGAGAGGTTGTATAATCGTAAAATAAACACTGCAAACATTACTTTCCATCATCCTGTCTTTCATTGCTAAATTTTTCGTTAATATATTCTTTTTCTCGTCTTCTTCCTGCTCACTGAGAAATTCTGTGTTAACTGTTTAAGTGTAAAACAAAGAAATCATTGGGGTAAAACCAAAATCTTGTAAGGAGTTTAGTCATCCGGGTTCTTAGTATTGCAGTTCATAGTTTGAAAACTAAAATCTCCCTTTATTTGCAGGTTCGATCCTATTGCCTGTCAAGCAGATGATATTTCTTTTCTTTCACCTTACTTTATTCTCACTGGCATATTATGCTTATACCCCTGCTAGGATTGCTCACGTGGTTAGAACGAGTTCTTTTAGTATTGAGACAAATTAAAAAGAATCACGCATTAGCTGATTACTTAGTTACAATAAAAAATCTAAGTGCTGTTAATATTTTTAATGTCCTGTTCTCTTTTATTAAATCAACTAGTAGCAATAACTAAATCTAGAAAGAAGAGAACACACTCCTCCCTGGGCGACTAAAAATATCAGACACATTGTTTATCTGAAGACATATTGCCTGAGAGTGGAGAGTAAAAAATCCAATGTCAGCGGAGTATGTACCCTAAAGTTAACGTAAAATCACATCAAATCATTTAAAGGATTTAAAAAAGTAAAACAATTGAAATGTTAAACTTTAAATAGTATTAAAATAAAACAAACTATATATAGATATATAATACATCATGTATTTATTAAAACAAAGTTCGTTTTAAAAACAATGGAGGGACTGTCTGCCAATGTTCAGATTTTTGAGGTCATTACTTTTCCGCGAGCTAAGACTTAGCCGTAGGTACAGATTCATGACGACTGTCTACTGGCATCATACACTGCTTGAGACGTCTAAGCAGTCGACGTAATTTTTTGTTACAGACAAAAACCGGAAGCGGAATCTCCATTATTAATAGAGATTTGGATTATTGTTATCTGTTTACAAAGTTTCGGAGGTGTCTTCCGACTTCGTCAGGTGTTTCTTATCGGACTCGGGAACTTATTGGACTCCGCGAACCTTCTATCCAAATAGCGAACCTTCTAGTAATCGTTGAACCATCAAGGGAACTTGACCTAACTCTTTTATTCAGTCCACAGGTTAGTCCTGTTCCTCATTCTAGCTAATCACTAGCTGGGGATACAGGCGTAAGCTGTTGTTAAATTATGTATTCTATGTTCACTGCTGCCCTGACCAGGATCGACCGCAGTCTAGAGATAACTGTCACTTAGAAACTCATCATAAACCTAACTCATTATCCACTAGGGCTTAATGTCTTATTCTCAGTGTAGAATTTTGGGAACTTATAAACCTAATTGGGAAGCGCATGGTTAATGGTTTAAAGTCATGGGGAAATGGACTCGTCGGCCCGAGTTCAATCCTGGATAGCGGTAACTGGATTTCACTTAGCGCTAATACACTTAGGGAAAGGTCATGAATCCTTACTCTCTCCTCCAGCATGGATAAAATGGTAGGGCAACTGGGATTCCTTAAACCTTGTTAGGCGATGGCTCTAGAAGGAAAACTTCTGAATCAACACCTGTTGAACTCCACTGAAGAAATTGACCATGTGCCACATCCTAATACATGCGGAGGGTTGCGGTACAATATATATAAAAACCTAATGTCTTGTTGCTCGGAATATCGACCTATTCGCTTATCTATGATTTTCTTTTTAACGTAGAACAATTTAATACAACAGGAATAGAACCCAGGTGGTACGCCTCATCCGAGACCTGACTATATCTGAGATGAAGCAGCAGACTTGCACATACTCTTACCTTTGGCCTATCTGTAGGCCCCCTCCGTTCAATCGGCTGGTCACATGCAAGACACCTCAGCACCTATATTGATTGCCCCCAACCCTATTGCCCTTATGGCAAAGCCCCCAACCCTTTTATCATATGGCGTGCTAGAGGCGGGTGACTGAGGGTCTACATGTCCTGGGAATGACGTTTTAAACTCTGATCTGATGTGAGGTTCACAGTTTGGAGGTTTGGGAATGTGGAAGCACCCCTTCATTCACCATTGCTCTTCCTGGTCCACTCTGACCTGGCAGTGCGTCAATAACCTGTTAGGTTCCATCTATGGTTAAATGGAAAAAATACATGTACCCCAATTATGGTATAGTCGAACATGGTTATCATATTTGCTGTAAGTAAAATCCCAAAACTATATTGAATTACACATCATTCAAGAAAACACGATTTTCAGATCCCTATATCAAGACCTTAATTGAGCTAGTACAATTTACTTATGTATTTGTTTGGCAATTAATGAAATACATAGTTAAAATTAAAGTATAATATGGTATCTGCATAACTATATAATTAGCGTTATTTTGTAAATTGTATCAATGAAGGAACTATACATACAGTAAGAATTCTCCATAGTCTTTTCCTGCAAACGCTTTCGACTATGCCCACAGTCAGGAACAAGAACATCTCATAGGGATTGCTTTGTTGTATACGTAGACGTCTCGAATAAACATGGTGTGACAAGAGAGACAAATGACGAGATGGTGACCAAATAATTTTGACTAAACTTGCAAATCGTCGGAAAATTTGAGTGACCCAGAAAAACAGAACGAACAATTTCTGTAATAAAAACTGTTATTTTAACGAGAGTGGGTTTAGGGTTGAGGTTAGGGTTAGGGTTAGGTTTAATGGGAACATAAATGAATAATTTCGGGTTTATTTATCTTGGTCACACTGTATACAGATTGACCCAGAAAAAATAGAACCACAAATTTTATAAATAAACTGTTAATTTTAAACTAAGAGGTGGGTTTAGGATTAGGTTGGTTCGGATTAGTTTAATGGCGAAATAATGAATAATTTGGGTCCTGTTTATCTGGTCATACTATACCAGGGTGACCCAGAAAAAAATAGAACCCACAAATTTTGTAATAAAACTGACTTATATTTAACTAGGGAGGTTAGGTTAGACTGGTAATGAGAAAATAATAGGTAATTTGGCTCTGTTTTGTTCTGAGTCCCCCTGTATACAGATTGACCCAGAAAAAACAGAACCCACAAATTTTGTAAAAAAAAATTGTTAATTTTAACCTAGGAGGGTTTATGTTTTAGGATAGGGTTAGGTTACTATAATGGAAAAAATAAAAAATTTGGTTCTGTTTTTTTCTGGGTCACCCTGTAATATGTTTTAATTTTCCGACCGAGTTTGCAAGTTTTAGCCAAACTTATGGTTTCATATAGGAAAGAAAAAGGCATACACGTGTAATACACAACATCATCCACTTATCTTTATTGCTGATGTTACAAAATGTTATTTATTAGACCAGTTCCTAAACAGGAAAGATCAATTGCTATGGTTTGGTTTCTGTTTGGTTTGTGTACGCGGCACTTCTAAAACATTATATATATAAATTATTGGATATTCTAAGATCACATGCAAAATGTTTGATTTTTGAAATACCAGAGGTTAATCAACAGATCTGTTTGGTTATATTTATTAAACAGCCATTTATAAACTTTTTATAGTTATTTACTGGTCCGAGTTTTTATTCATTTACGATTAACTGTACACATTATTAATGATTATAACTGTAGAAAGACCTGCTGAAAGACAATCCTACGAATGCCTTGTGCGCCTGGCCTCGAATAATTAAATCCTACAGTACGCATGCAGCCTGTGGTTGATGCATTCCACAGATCTTGCTAGTCATGGATTATGTTTTTTACATATTGAACGATTAGTAATAGACTCTTATTAAAGAGTAAACATATCAAGACTGTGTAATAATTGAATTATCATTACATGTGGTATTATTCCACATGTCTTGCTAGTCAAGATTATTATGTTTTTTAACATATTGAACTATCTTAGCAATAGCTCTTAAGTAACACATTAAACATTGTAATAATCAAATTATCACACTTGTGATATTCCACTAGTTAAGATGAATCAAATCAGTTATTATTACTTTCTATATACTTGAATACTATTTGTAAATAGCTTCTTAACTAAACATATCAAGATGTTGTATAAATTAATTATCACACTGTTGTATATTCCACACAGGTGTTTGCAAGTTAAGAGAATAAATCAAGACTTATCATATACTTTTTTTATAACTGAACTATTTGCAATAGATCTTAAGTAAACATATCAACATTGTAATGATAAAATTATCATACTGGGTATATCCACATCTGCTAGTCAAAGTTATTATGCTTTTACATTATTGGAACTATTAGCAATAGCTCTTAAGAACACATATAGAACTTTGTAATATCAAATTATCACACTGTGGTATATCCACTAGTTAGAGAATCAAATCAAGATTATTATACTTTTTATAGAGTGAACTATATTTGCAATATGATCTTCAAGTCAAAACATGTCAAACGTTGTAATAATTAAATTATCACCACGTGTGGTATATCCACAGTCTGCTAGTTAAGAAATCAAATCCAAGATTATTTATACTTTTTATTGAACTGAACTATTTGGCAATAGCTCCTTAAGTAAACATATCAAACATTTTAATAACAATTATCAGACTGTGATATATCTTCCTGTCGTGCTAGTTACAGAGAATTAAATCAAGATTATATGCTTTTTAATGCTGAACTATTTTGGCAATAGCTCTTTAACTTAAACATATCAAACGTTGTAATAATTTAAATTATTCACACTGTGGGTATATCCACAGTCCTGCTAGTTAAGAGAATCAAATCAAGATTATATTACTTTTTATATGCTGAAACTATTTGGCAATAGCTCTTAAGATAAACATATCAAACGACTGTATTAATTAAATTATCACACTATGGATTATCCACAGGTCCTGCTAGTTAAGAGAATCAAATCAAGATTATTCATATACTTTATATACTGTAACTATTAGCAATAGCCGGTTTAATAAACATATCAAACGTTGTAATAATTAAATCATTTCATACATGTGGTATATCGCACAGGTCCTCGATAGTAAACATAGAATACCTAAACGATAGCTTAACACTTGCACCCGGTCAATGGTTACCTTAATTGAGAACAAATCTAACGCCCCGCATGATTGATAAAGGGTTCGGTTCGAGGTTCCGTGTAGCGCACTTGATTTACAACAAGTTTTTAAAAATAAAAATATAATTCAAGGCTTTGATATGATTGATTGTGATTTGTTATTTTATACGGCATGTCGATACGTCTAGGATATATTTTATGCCTGGGGAGGTTAGGAATCATGCGTTTTAATGTACGTTTTACAGTATCTTATATTTCCGATTCTTTCTCATGTACATCATTTTATGCAAGTGTACTATTAGTATTGTATTAGGTTTTATTAAAAATTAATTGCCCCCTATTTGATATAACTTTATTATATACTAGAACTAATTTAGCAATAGCTTCTTAAGTAAAGAATTCAAACGTTTGTGTATAATTAAAATTATTTTAATTAACTGGGTATGTGCTCGGTTTTTGAAATGTCATTTAACTATAGAACTTTGTTTGTTATTTACAGGTTGAATTTTTCCATATTATAAATAATTTAATGTGTTTGTCAAAAATAAATAATGTAATTATACAGTATAGACAAGTATTTTTGAAAAATAGGTGCCGTCAAAGATGAAACTGCCTAAACCAGAACCTTGGCCTTCTTATGTTGCAATGAGTTCAAGCTTTGGGCACAATGCCTCCCGAAAAACTCACTGCAAATATCAACAAAGCATGGGGAGATGAATCCACAAGTGATCGGCTGTACGAAGGTGGTTCCAGAAATTCCGCAGTGGATGTATGAGTCTTGAAGATGTAGAAGGTAGAGGACGGACATGCAGTCCCTTGAAAATGAACATTATGCAGGCAGTTGAGCAGAATCCGCACGACAAAGTGTCAGAGCAAATGTTCTCAGACACTTGGTGTCAGCATTGCAACAGTTGTGCCGCCATTTACAGAGTATTGGAAGAGGTGAAAAAGCTCGAATAATGGGTTCCTCATGAGCTTCATATGAGCACCAAAACATGCTAGGCGGTTGTTTGAACTTGTGCTCGATGGAGTCTTCCTTTGCGTGAACACACAATGACCCCTTTCTTGACCGAATAGTCATTGGTGACGAAAAGTGGATCCTTTACGACGAAGTGTTAAACGATCAAGCTCAATGGCTTGATTCGTGATATAATGTCTCCCAACACTTCCAACGCCAATAGTTTGCACAGCGAAACAGATTATGAGTGCACTGCACTGGTGGTCTGAATAGGTGTATCCACTACGACTTTTGAAAACCCATCAGACCACATGTACTGCAGAGATTTACTTGCAATCAACTGCTGAAATGCACGCTTGCTTGCAAAAAGAAGACATGTAGTATCACTATAATTCTCCTCAACGATACGCGTTCGACCCACATGATTGCAAGATTGGACGTACAGAAACGTCACAGACTCTTGGATACGAAGACCTACCACATCCTCGGCATATGCTGTCTGCCCGATCTCTTTGCACCTTACTGATTATAATTGTTTGTTTGAGTTGCACATTTTGCAACATGTCTTAATAAAATTTTCCATACTAAGAGAGAGGTGGAGATTCATCATGTAAAGATTTGTCTTGCATCACAGCCATAATTTTTTACCAACGCCGAATAAATAACGCTCGAGGTAGATCGTGAGTGCAGAAGATGCAGTAGCATGTCAACGCGTCGTATTTTTGACTAATTTTAACAATTTTACGTTACTTAATGATTTCACAATAATTTATGTATTTGATGAATCGGACAATTATCTTTTACACCTAGTATACGTTTTTCTCAGAAGGACATACGACTGAAGTAGCGATGGGTTCTCAACGGGCTACTTACCTTTAACTCACATAAAATCCCAAAATGAGGTATAGACTGGGTCCTTGAGTCGTTGCGTCGGCAACCATCTAGTCAGGAAAAGACGATACAAAATCTACCACAGCTAGCGGCTCTTACTCATACCCAATGAAGGCTAAGGGGAGTAAACCCCTTTGAAAGACAAATCAGGAGCCGGAGTCACCTAAGTGGTGTGATGCTGAAATCCAGTGCTACCCAGCAACTCCTGTGGCACTACCATTGCCAACGCATATGGTTCTTAATTATTACAAAACAAACCATGACCTTGTTTTTACTTTTCTGCACGGGATGAGACTGACCCGGAGCTGACAATCGTCTACACTTCTCAAGATGGGTCCGAATCTGATTCATTAAAAAATTTAATCATATCACGTCTCGTCCATGGCACACAATCGCGCGACTCTAAGGGGTCAAGGGTTTATTAACAGTCACCAGTAATTTTCTTATGGGGAAATCCTTGATTCTAAAGTTAACGGCCCCTATTTAAATATTTCCTAATCTTCAGGTACGTCTCACAATTCATGACTACCTCATGACAGTAACAATTATGTAACACGTACCATCATTTTTAAGTGAGATGGTAACATTACGACCACCTCTCTAAATAGGCTGAGGTTTGGTTTGTAGACGGTCACACAAACTCACACCAGTTACACAAACATATATATATATATAATATATGAGGAAAAAATGAGTTTAAAGAAAAAAATGTTTAGATGGATAAAATGAATTTAAGGATATCCACATAATCGATATTCATTACACATGTGTTTCGGTCAGGTTTAGTGTGTGAAATTATTCGCCCACACATAGAAGAATCGACCTTCATCCAGAGTGAACATTATTTGAATGAAAAAATAAACTGACCGAAACACATGTTGTAAGTGATATCGATTAAATTCATTTTATCCTCTTACATTTCTTTTCTTTACTTCATTTTTTCCTTATATTTCGGATTGCAATTCCTTTTCCATATATAATATATATATATATATATATTATATTATATATAATATAAATCCCCTTCACATGACATTTCGTTAAGTATACTTCCGCGACAAATTTTTAAATTTTCACATTATCAAAAAATAAAACCTTACAACCGTTCTACCTTTTTACTTTATATTATAAGAAAAACAAAAAAATAAGAAAATTTACAATATTAATACAAAAATAAAATTGTAGACGTCACACCAAACGTCACAAACACCACACACAAATATAATATATATATTAAAAAAAAATGTTTTTTTAAATGGGCGTTGTTGTGAAGCATTAAAAAAAATAAATAAATGAATTAAACTCGATCATTATGGAGTAGTGCGATTCACTTATTTTTTAATTATTTTCTCATAAATGTTTCAGTCCGTTAGATACCCTTGTCAAATGTTACTGTTTCAACGGTTTCTTTGTCTCTTGTTGTTATACAGTTGGCAGCGTTTGTGAAATATTTGAATAACGAGAATTCCGATTATCAGCGTTTAATCCCTTTCACGTTGTGTTTGTAATTTTAGAATCCATTTAGTTCTGATTGTTTTCTAGATTGCGTGTTAAATGCGCTGTTCTAATAAGATGCATTTGAGGTGTGTTAAGTTTATATATATATAATAATATAATATATATTGCACATACATTCCGTAATTATACTTCCGGACAAATTTTAAATTTTCACATTATCAAAAAATAAAAAATAGAAACTTTACAAACCGTTCAACTTTTACTTTATGTTGATAAGAAAATCAAAAAATAGAAAATTACAATATTAATTACAAAAAATAAAAATTATTTTCTAAAATCTGTTGAAAACTAACCGTCAATAGGTGTAATTGCTGACACAAAGCTCACAAACCACACACAAAACATATATATATATATATAATATATATATATAAATATATATATAATATACTGAATAATTTATTGGCAGTACTGAATTTAAAAAGGACGCGTAAAAGCATATGCATGTTTGTAAAATAATTTTTTTTCTTAAAAAAGAAAAGTAAGGTACCCTAGTTAGCATTTTTAAAATCAAAAGATTTATCTTTTTTCGTTCAATGCTGGTTGGTTGGTTTGGTTTATTAATTTTAACGGCATATGAACCGTCCCAGGGATTATATCATGCCTAGCGGTTAGGTTGTTATACATATTGTGTATCATATATATACATTTAGTAATTGGTTTTAACAATGTTGTAGCATAATTGGGAATCATTACTGTATGCCATTGATTTGTTCATGTCTATTCCTATGTTATAATTTAATCCCTCAAAAGGAGAAAATATCCCCTCTACGTTGGACATTTTCAAACAGACTTTCATATTGTTTGCTTGAAATAACTTTTCTGATGTGAAGCAAAAAATCTGGCATTTCATGAATAAGGTTTAACTGTCAGGGGTGTTTGACATGTTTCACTTGTGGTTGTTGTTCTTGTTTGAGTATATAAGAGTGTGTTAGTTTGTATGACCAATGCATAATCAGGACATAATTGACTTGTTCCTTTTCTAGGACTTCCGTAAAGTTTGGTCTGCAAGCCTCCCAAAGTCGTTGGCATTGGAAGAGTTATTTGGATACAGTATTCCCAGTGTTGCTGCCATTTTGTATGAAGGAATCTATTAAATTTAGTTTCAAGTCAGTATATGGTATCTGGAACTTGTCAGGGATTAAATCTAGAAGCCGATTTAGCTGTCAGATCGCTTCTTTCATTCCCCTCACTCCTATATGACTTGGTATCAGCATATAATAATCTTTAGGAGTTAGACATTGAGTCTAATCTATTCAGGAGCTTAATGATGAGAGGCGTCTTCCAATGCTCCTCAGAGAAAAATACTTGAAAGATGGTATTGTGTTTGTTTGTTTGTTGGAGGACGATGAATGTCAGAAAGCAATGAGAAAAGGATTTTTTTCTCAATAGACAAAGAATTCGTAAAAACTAAAGAAACTACAAATATAAGGGGGGTTCGAAAATTACGAGTCCCCCGTTAAGATAAGTTTTAGGCTGGCGCGGTTGCCAAATAGAGTGACTGATGGACTGCTTTCTGAACGCACAGGAAAGGGTGAGTGCGGGAGATAAACAGGGACTCAAAATCTGTAGTGAGCTCGCTGTTGGGATGCAAAGGACCGAAAACATAGGCTGGGTGCGTATGACGAGAGCAAGTGGAATTCTAATAGATTTGTCCAAGGTGGACGGAGTATTTATGCTTGGCTGTGGACAGTCCACATTGCCGCAGAACGGATATATATATATATATATATATATATATTATATATATATATATATATATATAAAATCCCCTTCACATGACATTTTCCGTAATATACTTCCGGACAAATTTTAAATTTCATAATATCCAAAAAATAAAAATAAAACCTTACACTGTTCATACCTGTTTGCTTTATATATAAGAAAACAAAAAAATAGAAAAATTTACAATATTAATTACAAAAATTAAAAATTCTTTTTCTATAAATCTGTTGAAGACTAACCGTCAAACAGGCCAATACTCATCCCGTTTTGAATAAGAGAATTCGTCTAGTGTCAAATCTTGTCAAATATGTCTTCTTTTTAAAAACTGTTACAATAAGATATGCATAATCTGATGACCGAGAAAATACGGCGGAAGTGCTCACATTCAAAACTATTGTATAACTTTTTTCTTTTTGCAACATCAAGGTTTTTTTTTGGACTCATATGACTTTTGTCTCCACTCTTATCAACACGGAGTATAAACAAGCTCTGAAGATGATTTTTGATAAAAATCGAAATATTGTTCAATATCAGCTATGAATATGTTATAAAATGTTTTCACTTTAACAGCATTTTGTGGTGTTTTCATATCTTATATATATATATATATATATATATATATATATATATATTGGTTTTGTTCTACGGCATATCAACCGCAGTGGTTTATTTAATGCCGATAAAGTCTTTTTTAAAATAAATCATTTTTAATGATACTCAATTTTTTAGAAATACATTTTTTTTATTAACCCATAGTTGGGACCCTAACAGGTACTACCACTCCGGCTCAGAGTGGACAAGGGAGCAATGGTGATGAATGTGTGTTGCAGACCTCTTAAAATGGAACCGCACCATCAGACTTTAACGTCATTCCCAGGACATGTAGACCCTCAGCGCCGCCTTGTAGCACCCATGATAAAAAGGGCTGGGTTGCCATAAGGGCAATAGGTTTAGTCAATCATTAGGTGCTATGGCTTGACGTGACCAGCCGATTGATCGGGGGGGCCTCTCCGACCGCCCGTCTAGCCCAAGATAGTGCCAAAGTGGAATATTGCAAGTCATGGACTGCTCAAACACCTGGGTTCTATCCTTAAGCATCCATCACAGGTTGCCACCACAGAAAACAGATAGCCCCATTAGGGGAGTCTTACCTCTTGCAGAGGTGCAATCGGTGTTATTGTAACGCCCCCAGCCGAAAGGGCAGCACATACACACTCACACATATATATAGGGGCCGGGTTAGCTCAGTCGGTAGAGCGTTCGGGCTAGAAACCACAAGGTTTCTAGTTCGATACCGATCCTCGCCAACTCAGCGTATGAGTAGCACAGGATCTGTGCGGTATAAAGTAAGGAGCTGATGGTAGGTGTGGCGCTCCACCTCAGATGCTAAAACAATCTCCTTGGTCTAGCGCTATGAAAAGGGGATATACTCCGTAGCTGACTGGCTGATACCAACTTTAGGCCACCCCGATGACTTACTTACTTACTTATATCTTATTATAATGGAGATTGTGTGTTGTTTGTCTGTAACCGAAACTATATTACTACTCAATTCACAGTTCCCTTAGTTATTTACATCACATTCTCCATGATTTTATTTTTATTTAAACCTCAATGAATAATAAAACAATGTTTACATTATTAAGACTGTTGACCATATCTACATACTAATAATACGCAATTGTATTATATATACAACAAAATAGTGTTTACAGTGTGAATTGGAAGGCTAATTTGCATATTGATCTTAAAAATGATTTTTTTTAAATTATATGCTAAGTATTATTGATTTCTAATTGTTTGGTTTTTATCTTATTGAATATGAGCAAAAATCTCTGGGATTAAATCTTAAAAGAAATTCATTAACAAGAAGAAATAATTGTTAATATTATCCTTCACTTCCTATTTTAAGTAAATAGTTAAATTAGGAAAATTTACCAATGAAAGACGGGAGTAATGGAAAATGATGGAAGAGAGTTAGTTTCAAAGCTGTTCTATTTTTCGATAATACCCCCTCTGTTCCAAATCTTTTCATCAGCTTTCTTTTTAGTTTTATTAGCCTTTCTAATTTAACATGATATTTTTATTATATTAAAACTTAAAAACTTGCACCCGGAGGGTGCATAAATTTGCTAGTATATTATATGGCTGATTTATTACCGTCGGTATATAAAAGCATTAAATGCCTTTTCTCAGATAAATCGCCTTGTAAATAACATCAAAATCTCTCTCTCTTACTCTCTTCCCACACACACAAACACACACACACATGTATATATATGAGATATCAATACTATTTATCTCAATGCTATTGATATAAGTGATTTAGACTGAGATAGATAGATACATACATACATACATAGATTCGCACAGACTACGAAAAATACTTAGAGATATATAAAATAAAAAGAAAAAAGAACGAAAGAACGGAAGAGAGGAAGCGAAAAGATAGATAGGAAGAAAGCAAGAATAAAAGAAAGAGAGATGAAAGACAGTAAGTGAAAGAAAAGAGAAAAAAAAATAGATAGATACATACAATGACTGCTATTTACACAGTAGCATTGCAACCAACAAAGCCTTCATCAGATGATGACTCTGGGTTCAGGCATGGTTCGGGGCCGAAGCATCATTACCACTAACCCAGAGCGTCCCAGCAGTATCTCACGATACCACCAGACTTTGTCGGTTTGATGTCACAAAAATTAGGACTGCCATATCCACGCTGATGCGGTTAGAGCTTTCTCCTGGATCTTATTTAGGTATTTCCTCTTGTCTGGTAGAGAAAGTCCAAGTTTAGACAAAAATGCCGAGGTTGAGTTGGCAATAAAACCCCGACATCCGACCTCAATGGGAAATACATCTGTGATCCATCCGTTTTCTGGCACATTGTTCACGTAGGTCTTCATATTTTTCCAACTTCCGCTGATGGGCCCAATCCAGATTTTCTTCAAATGGAACTGTCAACTCAATGATTTGACAGTTCCATTTGATACAAGACACATACATACATACATACATACATACATTAAAAACGTTCAGGTTTTATTTCACCGCGTGTACTCGATGTGTGACGTGTGTGCGTGATGTTGAATTAACATTCGGAAATATCTATTATTTCAGTCTCCATTTTATTCATTCTGTACGTATCTATATATCTATCCCACTGTTCATTATATATCTGTCTGTCTATATCCATCTATTTCAGTCTGTTTGTATCTATCTATCATCCACTGTTCATATATATATCTGTCTGTTCATATCCATCTATTTCAGTCTGTTTGTATCTATCTTATCCACTGTTCATATCTATCTGTCTGTCTATATCCATCTTTTTCAGTCTGTTTGTATCTATCTATCTATCCACTGTTCATTATTCTATCTGTCTGTCCATATCCATCTATTTCAGTCTGTTTGTATCTATCTATCTATCCACTGTTCATTATCTATCTGTCTGTCTATATCCATCTATTTCAGTCTGTTTGTATCTATCTATCTATCCACTGTTCATTATATATCTGTCCTGTCTATATCCATCTATTTCAGTCTGTTGTATCTATCTATCTATCTATCCACTGTTCATTATATATCTGTCTGTCTATATCCATCTATTTCAGTCTGTTTGTATCTATCTATCTATCCACTGTTCATTATCTGTCTGTCTATATCCATCTATTCAGTCTGTTTGTATCTATCTATCCACTGTTCATTATCTATCTGTCTGTCCATATCCATCTATTTCAGTCTGTTTGTATCTATCTATCTATCCACTGTTCATTATCTATCTGTCTGTCCATATCCATCTATTTCAGTCTGTTTGTATCTATCTATTATCACGTTCATTATCTATCTGTCTGTCCATATCCATCTATTTCAGTCTGTTTTTATCTATCTATCTATCACTGTTCATTATCTATCTGTCTGTCTATATCCATCTATTTCAGTCTGTTTGTATCTATCTATCTATCCACTGTTCATTATCTGTCTGTCTGTCTATATCCATCTATTTCAGTCTGTTTGTATCTATCTATCTATCTATCCACTGTTCATTATATATCTGTCTGTCTATATCCATTCTATTTCAGTCTGTTTGTATCTATCTATCTATCTATCCACTGTTCATATCTATTTATCTTCTTGTTCTTTAACTATCTATTTCAGTCTATTTATCCACTGAATTATCTATCTGTCTGTTCATATCTATATCTATCCACTGTAAATTATCTATCTATTTCAGTCTGTTTGTATCTATCTATCTCACTTTTCTTATCTATCAATCTATCTCACTCTGTGTTCTATTTTTCCTACTTTTACTTTACTTAGTAGACCACACCTGAACCTTTTGGGATCCTATTGTAACAGTGATCTCATGATGATTCTGATGCTTCTATTTAGCAAGGATTAAAATATTCTAATCCAGGTGATTAATTTTCTGTTATTTTTTCAGTCCAAATTTTGATGAAAAATTTATTTCTGTGTGGACAAGCTCTGAATAGTATTTAATATATTTGCATGGTTTTAATCCTGTAGGTTCCAGAAGATTGTTTTGTTTTACGGCATATCAACCTCAGTGGACCATTTTAATGCTGATAAAGTTTTGAAATAAAATCATTCTTTATGATACTCAATGTTTTTTTATAAACACATTTTTCTATTTAACCCATAGATGACATCCTAACAGGTACTACCACTCCGAGTCATAGTGGACCAGGGAGCAATGGTGATGAAGGCATGCTCCACATTCCCCAAACCTCCAGAAACTGAAACGTTATTATTAGATAGAGTTTAATGTCATTCTCAGGTTGTAGACCCTCAGCCACCGCCTTCTACCACCCATATACTAAAAAGGGTTGGGGAAAATCATACTATGCTAGGCTTGATATAGCCAGCTGATTGATCGGAGAGGGCCTCTCCAACCACCCGTCTAGCCTCAGTAAGAGTCTAATTGGAGTGTTTGCATGTCATGGACTGCTCATCCACCAGGATGCTGTCCTTAAGCATCACGGTTTGCCAACAGTTGGCCCCATTGGGAGAGTTCTACTGTTACATAATTATTGGTTCCTAATACTTTTTTAAGGTAGTGTAGAAACATAATGGCGATTAGTGCAGCCCACGGCCTTGAAGGATGAGTGACAACACTTGACGTCACTCTCACATTGCCTTGCAGGGATAAAATCGTGAGAACCGAAGGCATAGAAGACCCTGTCTTCTGGTTTAAGGATACTAAGTAACTCAGTCAGTTAGAAGGCAGCAGCGAGCTCGAAGGTGTAAGTATCATTTCTAGGCGCATCCTGTCATCTGCGCAGATTGTCTGGGTTCGGGGATTTACAAATAAAGTAAAACATCAACGTAAATCGAAGTCTTGTGTTTATTACCTAAAAACTAACAATGACACAGGGCTTCTGATAACGAGAAATCCCCATAGAAGACCAACCGGAATCCCCAAGTTAACACCAGACGCTAGGACCAGACCAAGATATAGACGATCAGAATAGCAAAGCCGGCCAGAAGAAAAGACGACTAGAAGTAGTAAGAAAAGGGTATACAACATTATATCCATTTGGTACTGTTAAAAACCTCAGTATGCAACACTACCCCTCTGCAGAGGTGCAGTCGATGTATTCTAAAGTCCCAGCCAACAGGGTTTTTAATTATTAGTATTAGATAGGAATACTTGAAAAAAGTTATATGGTTTCAAGCATTCCTATCCAATACTGTATTATTTTATAACTGTGTGCAAACAGATTATTATTATCAACAAATAGAAATAGTTCCTTGAAACGACATAATTGTGTATGAATTATTTGTACTAGCAAATATATGCACCCTCCGGGTGCAAGTATTTAAGTTTTAATGTAATGAAATATCGTATTAAATTAGAAAGTCTAATAAGAATGCAGATAAAAAGATTTGAAACAGAGTGGGGTTATAATAGAAAAAATAGAAATGAAACTCACTCTTCCATCACTGCCGTCTTTCAATTGCTGAATTTTACTTATTTTAACTATTTAGTTAAATTAGGAAATAAAGAATAAAATTACACTTTTTTTTCTTGTTAATGGATTTCATTTAAGATTCATTGAAGAGATTTTTGCTTATATTCATTAAAATAAAACCAAACAGTTAGAAATCAATAATACTAAGCACATATTTAATAAAATCACATTTTTAATATCAATATGCAAATTAGCCTTCCCGTTCACACTGCAAACCGCTATTTTTTGTATATATAAATACAATTGCATGTTATTAGTTTGTAGATATGGACAACACTAATAAAAAGGTGAAGCAATTTTTATTAATAATTGAGGTTTAAATATAAATAAAATCATGAAGAATGTGATGAAAATAACTATGTTAATTGTGACTCGATTAGTAATATAGTTTCGGTTACAGACAGAAAAACACACAATCTCCATTATAATAAGATAAGATAGAAATGCTTGAAACCATACAACTGTGTGCATCACACTCTTGGATACATTTGCGTTGTTCTAAAATCTTCCGCTATATTTATATGGGGTCCCCTGGTCTTTGTACTCCGATATGCAGTTTGCGAGCGTTGTAGCTGTCCTCTTTTTCACGTTCCTGAAGTTTCATTATAAGAGCGGAATCTATTTTAATTCCCCTTGGAACATTCTCACATATTTTTCACTGGTTTTAGGTTGCTCAGAAGAGGTGACTGTTATTGTCACTTCATATATAACTTCATATGTTTATCGGAAGCGCGTGTTGTAATGGCTAAAGTAACGGGAAATGAACACGTCGCCCCGAGTTCAAATCATGGACGTGGGAATTGCATTTCACTTAGCACTAATACCCTTGGGAAAGGTATGAATCCTACTCTCACTCCAGCTATAGATAAATAGTAGGGCAGACTGGGATTTAGCATACCAATACATTTCAGATTCTCCTAATTCTCTCTCTCTCTCTCTCTCTCTCTCTCTCTCTCTCTCTCTCTCTCCACTCACAAAGAAACTAACATATATAACGAGTGGGAAGTGCGTGGTGTAATGGTACTCGTCACCCCGACTTCAAATCCTGGATGTGCTAATTGCAATTCACTTAGCGCTAATACCCTTGGGAAAGGTATGAATCCTACTCTCCCTCCAGCTATGGATAGTTGAACAGACCGGGGTCTTTAACCTTGGTTAGGCAACCGGTTTAGGAGAAGGTAAACTCTGAATTCAAACCTGTTAAACTCCGCTTAAGAAATAGACCCCATGTCGCATCCTGCCCGTGCGGAGGGGTTGGTAAATATATATATCGTTGTCACTGGCAATTTAAAACCAGAATTCTTGCAGGCTGTGGTTGTATGAGTGCTGTTGTATGGCTGCACCACTTCGATCCTAACGAGGCGCCTGGAGAGTAAGCTAGATAGGAGTTGCACAAGAATATTGCATATGATCTTGAACAAGTCGTGGAAACAACACCCCACAAGGATCAGCTGCATGGCCACTTGCCGCCAATATCAAAAACCCTCCGAATAAGACGAAGAAGACATACTAGACTGCTGGAGAAGTAAGGACGAACTCATAAGGGACATTCTCGTGTGGAAACCAGCACATAATCATGAAACATGCTAATTTGGGCCGCCCAGCAAGGACCTACATTGACCAGCTTTGCTCGGATACTTGATGCTGCAAAGCGGACTTCCGGGGACAATCCGATTTTTTTTGTTTCAAATATGAAGAATGAAAAAATGGATTTTATTTTTTCTAAATTTTTATATTCAACCAATAGATGGGACCCTAACAGGTACTACCACTCCGGGTGATAGTGGACCAGAGACCAATGGTAGTAATATAGCGTCCATAGCTGAAAAACCATTGTTTCTACCATCAGTGGGGTATTCTATACAGAGTAAGAACGGCTAGAAGAAGGCTCGGCAAGGTGTTATACCTTCCATAGCTATAGACATTTTGCATAGATGGATAATTCAATATATTTTTTAAAGTGAAAAATCGACCTACACTAATGTAGCTGTAAAACCTTCATTGTTTCTATCATAAGTGGGGTCTTCGATACACAGCAAGAGGGGCTAGAACAGGGGTCGGCAAGGTGGTAGACCTTCCATAACTGTAAACATTTCGCATAGATTGACAATTTGATATATTTCTAAAGTGAAAAATCAACCTACACTAATGTAGCTGTAAAACCTTCATTGTTTCTACAATCAGGGGTCTCCTTTATACACAGTAAGAAGGCCTAAAACAGTATAGCGCATAGGGTCAGGCAACTTGCCAAAGGCATACAGGCTTGGGGTCTGTCCATAGCAATTCTCGGACTCAGCATCGGCTCCGGATTCAAGGAGTACACAAACGACCTCAACCGTGATGGATTGAGTCTTCATCAACTTAATTGCACGATGCAATAAAGACTCCTGCATTTTGACTCGGACATCAACACGAATCGGTTTGATGAGCATCTCTTTAAATTTGTCCATTTCCTGCTGGGGAAAATCCCGAAACTTGATGATAGATATCATATACAGAAACGTGTCCACCAATTGGGAATAATCGCCATCAACAAGAAATGGATTAGAAGCTGGATTGCCTTTGAAGTACAGCCACTTAGTCTGAAGTGTTTCTGCTATGATTTTGAAAATATCAAACCCCCCAGAGCTAAAGAAATCAAGTGGGGTTTATCTTTAGTAATTTCACACAAGAGGATTTGAAATGCGCGCTTATTGGCAGCCACAAAACAGTTCGACGTATCCAGGCAATATTCTTGGATATGATCGATGAACCGTCGAACTTTGTCCGTGCTGTTTTCGGCAATCAGCGCCGTTTGCAGAACCAACTGCAAATAGTGCTTGTTCTGTCTGCCAAGGATCCTGTCTAGAACCAGAACACCCTGGTAAGCAAGATCTAAAGGATTTTCTTGGAGATTCTGCAATTCTTCCTCTGTGCTGAATTCTTGGAAAAATTCAAGACATTCTTCAGGTAGCTGTCATATTTCTTAGGTAAATTCGCGAGCCTCCTTGCCCGTAGAGCTTCGGTCCAAGCCACGATAGTTTTGTGCTGACTACATACATAAGAGGCATTCAGGATTTCCATTGCTTCGAGTTTATGTAAATAGGTATAGCCGGGCTGCAGCATCAAGCATTTAACTAATTTAAGATTTTGATAGATAGCAGCCAAGATTAAGGGGCTTATGCCGTCGTTGTTTCGGATGTTAACATCGGCCTTAGCATTTATTAGCTGGGATACGCACTCTTTCTTGTTATTAGCAACGGCTAAGTGAAGAACCGTATTACCCTCCTCATCTTGGTGGTTAACGTTCGAACCCTGACTGAGCAGAAACTTGAATACCTCAAAATGAACAATTGACTCCATTAGAGGGATCCTTCCCCGAAAGCACGATCTGTTAACATCCCCATCCAAGTGTACTATCAGTTTCACGGTACTTAGATCACCGAGGAATGTAGCCACCATGAGTGGCGTGTCAAACTTGTTGATAGGGTCGTTGATGTCGTATAGATCTTGCAGGATCAGATTGATCAGGGTCGGATTACGGACTAGCATGGCAGCCATAAGAGGGTGTCGACATTTTTTCCAGTGTTGGCACATTTTTCGGCGTCCCTGATGAAGGGAGAATTTGAGGAGGTAACGGGAGAGTTCGACATGGTTACATTCAATTGCCAAATAAAGGGGTATACACCCACAGATCCGATAGTTTACTACGTGGGTGTATTGTTGGATATTAAACCTTTCGAAGATTTCCTTGATCTGTTTTAAGGCATTATTCTTGATTAATTGAAACATTTTTTTCATCATGTTAAATATGTCCTCGGGGGTGGCTATTCTTTTCACTCGAGATGCTGTAATGAAAAAGAAAATTATTTTTGGGTTTTACTATGAACAGGCATTGGAAATGGTTTTTTAATATTAAAAAAAAAAAAAAAGGCATTGGAAATTATTTTTTTATATAAAAAAATGCATTGGAAATTATTTTTAATATTCTAAAAAGTGCATTGGAAATTATTTTAATATTCTGAAAAAAATGCATTGGAAATTATCTTTAATATTCTGAAAAAATGCATTGAAAAATGCATTGGAAATTATTTTTAATATGAAAAAATGCATCGGATATGATTTTTACAATAAAAATGCACTGGAAATGACGTTTAATATAAAAATGCATTGGAAATGATTTTTACTATAAAATGCACTGGAAATGATTTTTACTATAAAAATGCATTGGAAATGATTTCTACTATAAAAATGCATTGGAAATGATTTCTACTATAAAAATGCATTGGATATGATTTTTAGTATAAAAATGCATTGGATAATGATTTTTACTATAAAAATGCATTGCATATGATATGATTTTACTATAAAATGCATTGGATATGATTTTTACTATAAAAATGCATTGGAATGATTTTTTACTATAAAAATGCATTGGATATGATTTTTACTATAAAATGCATTGGATATGATTTTTACTATAAAAATGCATTGGATATGATTTTACTATAAAATGCATTGGATATGATTTTTTACTAATAAAAATGCATTAGAAATGATTTTTACAATAAAAATGCATTAGAAATGATTTTTACTATGAAAATGCATTGGAAATTATTTTACTATAAAAATGCATTGGATATGATTTTTTACTATAAAAATGCATTGGAAATGATTTTTACTATAAAAATGCATTGGATATGATTTTTACTATAAAAATGCATTGGATATGATTTTTTATTAATAAAAATGCATTGGATATGATTTTTACTATAAAAATGCATTGGATATGATTTTTTATTAATAAAAATGCATTGGACAAGGATTTTAATTCTTTGGGATTAATTGTAATATTCGTTTGACGAGGTCTATCCTGGTTCTTTTGTCAAGTGTTGTGTTCTCTTGATATGCTGCAATGCAATAATATAATTAAGTCTGAAATGTAATAATTTATATAAATTATTTGAACTAATAAAATTATGCACCCTCCGAACACAAGTATTTAAGTTTTAATTTGAGTAAAAATTATATCGAATTAGAAAGACTAATGAAATTAATTAAGAACGCAAAAAAAAAAGAAAGAATATCAAACTTTCTTTTTGGTACAAATAATATTCAATTTATGTGAAATAGTAATAGAAAATAATTTGTGTCATAGATGCAGTGCCACATCGGGATATTGATCTGGATATGAAAAAATCAGATATCATCAATGGCTTAAAATTGGTTGACTTTAAAAATATTTTGATAGCATTTTTGATTTTCTTGGGTAAAAATGTTTTTATAAACCAATTCTTTTGAAAAAATATAATTGGGTATATCTAGTAAATGGGAGCGTATGTACAAATTATTTCTATTAGATAGGAATACTTGAAACTATACAACTGTGTCCCCATTATTTCTATTAGATAGGAATACTTCAAACTATACAACTGTGTCCCCATTATTTGTATTAGATAGGAATACTTGAAACTATACAACTGTGTCCCCATTATTTCTATTAGATAGGAATACTTGAAACTATACAACTGTGTCCCATTATTTGTATTAGATAGGAATACTTCAAACTATACAAACTGTGTCCCCATTATTTGTATTAGATAGGAATACGTGAAACTATACAACTATGTCCCCATTATTTCTATTAGATAGGAATACTTGAAATTATACAACTGTGTCCCCATTATTTGTATTAGATAGGAATACTTGAAACTATACAACTGTGTCCCCATTATTTGTATTAGATGGGAATACTTGAAACTATACAACTGTGTCCCCATTATTTGTATTAGATAGGAATACTTCAAACTATACAACCGTGTCAATATCATTTGTATTAGACAGGAATATACATATTGGTCGGTACGTTGTACAGATAACAATGAAGATGAGGACAACAGTCCGAATAATCCAAATGATACTTTAAAAATTTACTATCCATCCTCAATGAATTGAAACTTCTTCGGCATAAAACAACCCATCATGATTTGCCATGCAGTAAAATCTGACCAACATGAGATCTAAACTTCATGTTCCACGAATGTTCCCAGAGGAAGTCCTTGTATTGTACATACATATTGTTGGTTACTAAGTTTAAATACCGTAAAATTTAATAAACAGTCGGTTATATAATATTCAATTAGAAAAAAAATCCATATATTTTGTTACGACAGAAACCTTTTTTTGATTTTGTTTTGTTTTCGGCATATCAACCTCAGTTGCCGATACAATTTTGAAATAAGTCAATTCCTAATGGATAATACAATTTTTTTATAAATACATTTTTCTATTTAACCCATAGATGGAACCGTAACAGGTACTACCACTCCGGGTGGAGTGGACCAGGGAGCAATGGTGATGAATGGGGTGCTCTACATTCCCCAAACCTCCAAAACTGGAACCTCACCATCAGATAGAGTTTAACGTCATTCCCAGGATATGTAGACCCTCAGTCACTGCCTTCTTGCACGCAGATGATAAAAATGAGTTGGGACTTGCCATAAGGGCAATAGGGTTGGGAAAATCATATAGGTGCTAGGGCTTGACGTGACCAGCCGATTGATCGGGGGGGGCCTCTCCGACCGCCCGTCTAGCCCAAGTAGGGTCAAAGTGGACTATTGCAAGTCATGGATTGCTCATCCACCTTTGGTTCTATCCTTAAGCATCACGGGTCGCCATCCACGGCCAACAGGTGGCCCCATTGGGGGAGCTTACCCCTCTGCGGAGGTGCAGTCAGTGCATTCTAAAGCCCCAGCCGACAGGGCGGAAAGCTTTTTTTTTAAATTTTATTTAAGATTGATTCACAGTTATTAGTACGTTATTCATATTAATCAAAATTAATATTTTCTAGTAAAAATAAAACATATAAGAGGGACGATGTTAAATTTTATAGAAATCAAATTGTCGGAAAAAGATATTTTTGAATGTCTTCAAATCCAGATTTAATTGAAAGGAAAAAAAAATTCGAAAGTAACTTACCTTCAGCCATTTTATAACGTTTTTTGTTTTCTTTAATATACAACTGTTTTTCCTGTACGATAAAACCGAGCGTTTAAAAATTACAAGAATTATAAGTATAGGTACCAGATATGATAAATAGTTAAAAATCTTAAAATAAAAACTATTTAAACTGTAGCGTAAAACATACAGTTCAAAAGCTGATAAACCAGCAATAATAATTTAAAACAAAAAACGTTGATGTCCCAGCAACTAATATCTATGTTTCCTTCGTTAAAGGATAAAAATATATTATTAAAAATTATAAGTTAAAATATATGTGGTTTATTTTTATAGGATTTTATTATCCAAATGAAAAAGAAAAGTATTGGGTGTGACCAAAATCAAGTAAGGGGTTTCGTCATCCGGGTTCTGGTTAACAGTTCATATTTTGAAAACTACAATCCAACACTCTCGCCAGTTCGATCCTTGCTGGCGTCTGTTCAATCCAGATGGTATTTTTTTTCTCACCTAACTTCTTCTCACTGATATATCATAGTAACCTTTTCCCAATTTGGTCATAGTTAGAATAAGGTTTAGTATTTTAAAAATAAATATTAATAATCCAATTGAATTGAGAAATCATTTTTTTTCTTTTCATTTATTATCATTATAGCCTTTTTTTATAAGTCATACACCGACCTAGAGTTATTTCATGAGTTGAAGAAAAAAAATTCATAATCCAATTGAAATATATATGGCTTACTTTTATAGATTTTTATTATCTAAATGAAAAGAAAAGCGTTGGGTGTGACCAAAATCAAGTAAGGGGTTTCGTCATCCGGGTTCTGGCTTACAGGTCATACTTTGAAAACTACAGTCCAACACTCTCGCTAGTTCGATCCTTGCTGGCGTCTGTTCAAACCAGATGATAATTTAAAAAAAAAAAAAACCTTGATGTTCCAGCAACTAATATCTATGTTTCCTTCGTTGAAGGATAAAAATATAGTTAAAAATTATATGTTCTCACTTATATATAATGGTAACCTCTTCCCAATTTGGTCAGAGTTAGAATATGGTTGAGTATTTAAAAAATAAATATTAATAATCCAATCGAGTTGTGAATTCATTTTTTTTTAAATTTCTTTTCATTTATTATCATTATAGCCTTTTTTTATAAGTCATTCAACCACCTAGGGTTATTTCATGAGTTGAAGAAAAAAATTAATAATCCAATTGAAATATATATGGCTTACTTTTATAGACTTTTATTATCTAAATGAAAAAGTAAAATCATTGGGTGTGACCAAAATCAAGTAAGGGGTTTCGTCATCCGGGTTCTGGCTTACAGGTCTTACTTTGAAAACTACAGTCCAACACTCTCGCCAGTTCGATCCTTGCTGGCGTCTGTTCAATCCAGATGATATTCTTTTTCTCACCTAACTTCTTCTCGCTGATATATCATGGTAACCTCTTCCCAATTTGGTCATAGTTAGAATGAGGTTTAGTATTTAAAAAAGAAATATTAATAATCCAATTGAGTTGAGCAGTCATTGTTTTGGGGCTTTTTTTATTTATTATCATTAGCGCCTTTTTTTATAAGTCATTCACCCGCCTAGGGTTATTTCATGAGTTGAAGAAAAAAAATTAATAATCCAATTGAAATCAATATGGCTTAATTTTATAGACTTTTATTATCTAAATGAAAAAGGTGTGACCAAAATCAAGTAAGGGGTTTGGTTATCACCCACGTTCCTGCTTACGTGTCATAGTTTGAAAACTACACCCCCATTCTATCGCAGGTTCGATCTCTACTGACGACTGTTTAATTAAGTTTTATTTTCCTCGCCTGACTTTATCTCGCAGAGATATCATGATGATTCATGGAGAATTTGGTCTTGGTTAGAAGGAATTTTCATGTCAGCTGGGGCTTTAGAATATACTGACTGCACATCTGCATAGGGGTAAGTAAGTAAAGTCGTCGGGGCGGCCTAAAGTCGGTATCAGCCAGTCAGCGAGGGAGTATATCCCCTTTTCAATAGCGCTAGACCAAGGAGATTGTTTTTGGCGTCTGAGGTGGAGCGGCACACCTACCATCAGCTCCTTACTTTACCGCACAGATCCCTGTGCTACTCATATGCTGAGTTGGCGAGGACCGGTATCGAACTAGGAACCTTGTGGTTTCTAGCCAAACGCTCTACCGACAGAGATAACCCGGCCCTTATTAAGACCCCCTAACTGGAGCTACAATACAGCAAGAATAGCTCCGTTGCTAGCACCTAATACCCAGTTTCCGTCGGTGAAAGTTAACAAATATATTAATATATAAAAATGATACGTTAATAATACTAGCAAATATATGCACCCTTCGGGTGCAAGTATTTAAGTTTTAATATAATAAAATATCATATTAAATTAGAAAGGCCAATGAAACTGAATAAAAATGCAGATAACGTGATTTGGAACAGAGGGGGTATGATTGAAAAATAGAACAACTTTGAAACTAACTCTTCCATCATTTTCAATTACTCCTATTACTAATTTAACTATTTAGTTAAAATAGGAGGTAAAGAATAATATTACAATTATTTCTTTTTGTTAAGGGATTTCTTTTAAGATTTATTGCAGAGAATTTTGCTCATATTCAATAAGATAAAACTAAACAATTAGAAATCAATAATATTAAGCACATATTTATTAAAATCAAATTTTTTAAGATCAATATATTTAGCCTTCCCATTCACACTGTAAACCGCTGTTTTGTTGTATATATAAATACAACTGCATGTTATTTCTATGTAGATATGGTCAACAGTCTTAATGATGTAAAACAATTTTATTAATAATTGAGGTTTAAATAAAAATAAAATCATGGAGAATGGGATGCAGATAACAAAGGGAATTGTGATTTGTATAGTAATATAGTTTCGGTTACAGACAAAAAAACATACAATCTCCATTATAATAACTAGCAAATATATGCACCCTCCGGGTGCAAGTATTTAAGTTTTAATGTAATAAAATATTGTATTAAATTAGAAAGGCTAATGAAACTAAATAAGAATGCAGATAAAAAGATTTGTAACAGAGGGGGGTATAATCGAAAAATAGAACAACTGAAACTTACTCTTTCATCACTCTCGTCTTTCATTGTTATTTCTTCCAATTTAAGTATTTAGTTAAAAGAAAAAATAAGTCATTTTATTCTTTACTTCCTCAGTAAAGAATAAAACGACTTATTTTTTCTTGTTAATGGATTTCATCTAAGATTCATTGAAGAGATTTTTTGCTTATATTCATTAAAATAAAACTAAACAATTAGAAATCAATAATACTAAGCACATATTTATTAAAATCACATTTTTAATATCAATATGCAAATTAGCCTTCCCGTTCACTCTGTAAACCGCTATTTTGTTGTATATATAAATATAATTGCATGTTATTAGTATGTAGATATGGTCAACAGTATTAACAACAGTATTAACAATTTAGTAATACAATTTTATCAATAATTGAGGTTTAAATAAAAATGCAGTCATGGAGAATGTGATGTCAATAACTAAGGGAATTGTGACTTGAGTAGTAATATAGTTTCGGTTACAGACAGAAAAACACACAATCTCCATTATAATAAGATATATGATTTATTTTATAGGATTTTATTAATCAAATAAAAAGAACAAGAAAACCATTGGGTGTAACCAAAATCAAGTAAGGAATTTTGTCATCCAGGTTCCTACTTTCCAACTTACTTGTCATAGTTTGAAAATTAAGTTACGCGTAATCGCAAGTTCGATCCTTACTGGTGGCAGTACTATCCAGCATAGATTTTATTTTTCTCGCACTACTACGTTGATCTGGATTAGAATAAATTTTACTATCTAAAAAGAGAAAAATAATTATCAAAATGATTCTTTTGAGATGAGCAATCATTGTTTTATTTTTTTTTATTTCCAATATTTTAATAGAAAGTAATCATTTCCAATGTATTTTATAGTAAAAATAATTTCAAATGCATTTTTATAGTAAAAATAATTTCTAATACATTATTATTGTAAAAATAATTTCTCATACATTATTATTGTAAAAATCATTTCCAATGTATTTTTATAGTAAAAATCATTTCCAGTGTATTTTTATACTAAGTAATCATTTCCAATGTATTTTTATAGTAAAAATCATTTCTAATGGATTTTTATAGTAAATATAATTTCCATTGCATTTTTATAGTAAAAATCATTTCCAATGGATTCTTATAGTAAAAATCATTTCCAATGTATTTTTATAGTAAAAATAATTTCCAATGCATTTTTATAGTAAAAATAATTTCCATTGCATTTTTATAGTAAAAATCATTTCCAGTGTATTCTTATACTAAGTAATCATTTCCAATTCATTTTTATAATAAAAATCATTTCTAATTCATTTTTATAGTAAAAATAATTTCCATTGCATTTTTGTTTTGTTTTACGGCATATCAACCTCAGTGGGTCATTTAATGCCGATAAAGTTTTGAAATAAATCAATTCTTAATGGATAATACAATTTTTTTATAAATACATTTTTCTATTTAACACATACATGGGACCCTAACAGGTACTACCACTCCGGGTCAGAGTGGACCAGGGAGCAATGGTGATGAAGGGGTGCTCCACAGTCCCGAAACCTCCAAAACTGGAAACTCACCATCAGATAGAGTTTAACGTCATTCCCAGGACATGTAGACCCTCAGCCACCGCCTTCTAGCACCCATATGATAAAAAGGGATTGGGGCTTGCCATAAGGGCAATAGGGTTGGGGAAATCATATAGGTGCTAGGGCTTGACGTGACCAGCCGATTGATCGGAGGGGGCCTCTCCGACCGCCCGTCTAGCCCAAGAGAGGGCCAAAGTGGAGTATTGCAACTCATGAGCTGCTCATCCACCTGGGCTCTATCCTTAAGCATCACGGGTCGCCACCCCCGGCCAACAAGTGGGCTCATTGGGGGAGTCTTACCCCTCTGCAGAGGTGCAGTCGGTGTATTCTAACGCACCAGCCGACTGGGCGGAAGTTAACGCTAAATTTTCTGTCGCCTTCTAGGATGAATATCAAGTATTAGCAGGACTTAACCCAGTATGATAATTATTACAACGTTTGATATGTTTACTTAAGAGCTATTGCTAAATAGTTCAACATGTAAAAAGTATATTAACCTTGATTTAACTCTCCCACTCTTTTTTTCTTTCCTTCTCATTCTGCTTGATTGAAACATATTAGCGTTATCGCTTCCGCACACTTATCACCACTTTTCATCTTTCCCCTACTCTCTTTCTTTTTTATTATACTTTTTCTATCTAGAATGTCCTTTTTCTTCCCTTTCTTTATAATAAAAACGGAATGGTCCATTATTTAGCTGAGTTGACGACACTTATAATGAATAAGTATTCTGCACATAAGCAACACCAGATGATCAGGATTTATATTTTCACACTTCATCTTGAACGAATTTGACGGTCTCATTTTTTTAAACCAATGAGTGTTGCAAGATATTAATGGTCGGATGATTAAGGAACAAGAGTATTAATATATAGATGTATTTATGTAAAGTTTCTACCATTAACTGGGTGTGGCACAACGTATATTTTTTTAAGAGGAGTATAGCTGGTTTGAATCCAGAAATTTCTCCCCTCATAGACCAAGCATTAGCATCACCGGTCTGGCACCCCTATCTTGCCCAGAATATTAAACTCCTAGAAACTGTACAGAGACGTGCAACCAAACGAATACCCTCCATCAGGCATCTGCCACTCTGAACATCTCGCTGCCCTGGGAATGGATACATTGAAACTTCGGCGTCTGGCAACTGACTTGGTAAACGCTCATAAGGTCATTAATCATCTTAACAACAGCAGCCTTGAGCACCTTTTTGATCTCCATCTTTTCAACACACGTGGGCATGCTTACAAAGTCAGAAAACAGCACTGCTCACATGACTTTCGGAAACATTTTTTCCCGCTCAGAATTGCGGAGACAAACTGCCCGCGTCTTTTGTAGGCTGCTGGAGCACTGAGTCTTTCAAAGCCTCCATGCTTCCTGTAGTCCGCCGACACTATACCTGATGCCACTCTACACATACATATGCACACACATACATGCATATTACTACTGTAAACTGTTCATGTTCCTGAGACTAATACATTATTCTGTCTACTTGACATGAGACTTTGATGAGTTGTGGTGCACCTGAGCACTGTACACAATAAATTTCATTATTATAAACAGTCTTGTCCTGGATTAGAACCATGGGTCACCAATTCCATTTCCTATGATGATAACCGTTATGTTAAGAGCGCTTCCATTTTTTCGTGTGATATAAACGAATTTTTATTCATTTTATATGTACATACATATTAAGTGACAGTAAGAATTCTCCGTAGTCTTGTCCTACCATATCAATTCGAACCTGTATCAGCTATTATGAAAGATCGAGAAAAAACATCCGAACAAGTAAAGACATTCGAATTTATTTGTGATTATTTACCAAGTCTTCGATTATACTATACTATACAAGACAGAATTCCCTTATAAGTGATTTTATTATTCAAAATCACTTCTGTAGCTAGCCACACAAGTTTGGAGCTATCTGGCCGTGAACCTACGGTATATCGTCCATAGGGGTAAAATTATTAAATTATATGTAGCTAACACATTAAAAATTCTACGGATACTTTTTAGGGTTTGGATAGATAGTTTTTCTCTTAAGAAAAGCATTTTAAAAAATTATTATATTTAGAACAAAGTATATAATTATATTCAGGTAACACATGACAAATTCTATGGAAACTTTGTGAGATAAATTATTTTTTTCTTTTAAGAAAAATATTCAATACTGATTTTATATAAAGAACAAATAATAGTTTCGTTTTTATATGTTTGCAATATCTGTTAGAAAGAGATATAGTGACTTGAATAAAAAAAAAATATCACAATATTAAATAACTCCATATCAACTCGAACCTGTAGCAGCTATTATGAAAGATCGAGAAAAATATCCAAACAAGTAAAGACATTCAAATTTATTTGTTTTTATTCACTAATTCTTCTCTCATATGTGATTTAATTATTCAAAATCATTTCTGTAGCTAGTCACTCAAGTTTGGAGCTATCTGACCGTGACCCTACCGTATACAGTCCATAGGGGTAAAATTATCAAATCATATGTAGCTAACACATTAAAAATTATACGGACACTTTGTAAGATCTGGATTGATAGTTTTTTTCTTATGAAAAGCATTTTTAAAAATTATTATATTTAGAAAATATATATATACCGTATTTGACGGCATATAGGACGCACTATTTTCCAAAATGTTGGCTCAAAAAATTGCTCTGTGTCTTATACATCGTAGGTGAAGTTTAAGCCCTCCCGTAGGCCTAGGCTAATCTTCTCTATGATGCTCACTAACCCAGCTAACGCTTTGTACATTTACCTAACCTAAATTATGCTTATTGCTTGCCTGTACTGCCAAATTGCTTTTATACAGCTATGTTTCTGCTTGTGTAATGCACAGCTAGACTGTTATCAACAATATATGCTTAAATACACTAAAAACTTTTTTTTCCTGAATCTGACCTGCGGAAATGCTTATTGCTTGCCTGTACTGCCAAATTGCTTTTATACAGCTATGTTTCTGCTTGTGTAATGCACAGCTAGAATGTTTTCAACAATATATGCTTAAATACACTAAAAAACTTTTTTTCCTGAATCTGACCTGCTGAAATGCTTATTGCTGCCTGTACTGCCAAATTGCTTTTATACAGCTATGTTTCTGCTTGTGTAATGCACAGCTAGATTGTTTTCAACAATATATTCTTAAATACACTAAAAACTTTTTTCCTGAATCTGACCTGCTGAAGTGGGGGGTGCGTCTTATATGGACGTGCGTCTTATATGCCGTCAAATACGGTAGTCATTTTCAGGTGACATTAACAATTCTATGGATATTTTGTAAGGTCCAGGTTGATATTTTTCTCAAAACATTAATAATTTATTATATTTATAACAAAGTATATAATCATATTCAGGAGACACATTAAACATTCTATGGATACTATGTAAGGTGCGGGTTTATATTTTTATCTTAAGAAAAACTTTTAATAATTTATCATATTAGAACAAAATATTGTATTGTAATTTCAGTCTCGGAAGACTATAATAAAGTTTTTGTGCCCCTGAAGTTACAGCGCCTCCTGTGACTGTAAAGTCCGATGTTTGAAAAACATTCTCGACTACAGATGTCGCATTTGAAGCCTGTCCCTGAAGATGTTGATGTTCCGGTGCTTTGTTGCCACTGCTTTCTTCTGGATCTCTTAACTTCATGGTGTTTCGTCAGGGAGACTTCTGATATTAACTGTCCTCTACGGAGATTCTGCCGCCACTGAGGGCGGTCCTGAGCCAAATTTTCCCAGCTGGAGGGGGCAATGCCAAGTCACCTGAGATCATTCTTACAGACATCGATGCATCGCAGCTGGGGGCGACCAATCTGACTTTTACCAGACGAACGCTCTGCATAAAGAATGTCTTTCGGGATTCTTCCATCATCCATCCGACGTACTTGACCCAACAAAATATATATAATCATATTCAGGTGATACGGTAAAAATTCTATGGATACTTTGTAAGGTGCGGGTTGATTTTTTTCTCTTAAGAAAATCTTTTAATAATTCATTATTTGCAGAACAAAGTATATATAATCATATTCAGGAGATACAAAGTATCCATAGAATCTTTAATGTAAGGTCCCGGTTGATATTTTTCTCTCATGAAAAGCATTAATAATTTATCGTATATATAATTATATTCAGGTGATACAATAAAAATTATATAGATATTTTGTAAGGTCTGGGTTGATACTCTTTCTCAAAAGAAAAGCATTTAAAATGTATTATATGTAGAACAAATTATACACTTATATTTTAGGTGACACTTTAAAAATTCTATGGATACTTCCTAAGATAATATTTTTTTTAAGTATTGAATAATTTTCTTTTATATTAAGAACAAATAATAATTTCGTTTTTATAAATTTCCAATATTTGTTAAAAGCGATATAGTGACTTGAGTAAATACTATATTACAATAGTAAAATAATCATATCGACTCGAACCTGTCTCTCTCTCTCACTCTCATTATATATATATATATATATATATTATATATATATATATATATATAATGTTGATAGGACAATAATTCAATCAAATACGTCTGTATTCAAAATGTAGGAACGCCCTGATTTTTAGTTTTTAAAATTCAACTAATCTATCTTAATACATTGTCACCCATCAACAGGTAACTGTGGTAAATTTCATCGCTTTTTTTATCAATCTATTTATATAAAATTGTCTGCTGACCGCTAGAGATTGTCGACCATATGACCTTTAGGCATCCCTTTTTGATCTCGATTAAGAAAGGACATGTTTTTCATTTACACTGTCAATATCCGGTTGTTTTAACAGACGATTTTTAGAGTTTTTTAAAATTATAAAACTAACCCCTAACCCTAATCCTAACCCATAACAAAAAACCAGATATTGACGGTGTAAATGAAAAACATGTCCTTTCTTAATCGAGATCAAAAAGGGGTGCCTAAAGGTAATATGGTCCGAGATTGTAACCACTGTTTTGTCATTCTTCCATTATCGGCAGTAAGCACTAGATATAATATTTCTTGCTTGGGAAATGATCTGGCTGAACTTGCACAACGGTCGGAAAATTAAAACGGAAAGTTTTTTTTTGGTCCCCCCAAGACAGTGTTAACTACAGTGTATGAATGAACTTTTTGAGAATTGGGTTACGGTTTGGGGATTAAGGTTGTTGTTAATTACGTATTGCTTAAAAAACAACAACAAAACCCAAATTACTATACATTTAATTAACCATTGACATTAATTATTGAATCAGTAGACACATTAGTCTCAGTTGTTTGTGTTTGTATTGCAATGTATAATTTCAATTAAACTTGTTTTTTTTAATATTTTTTAACATTAAATGTATAGTAATTTGGGTTTTTTATTGTATATTTTAAAGCAATACGTAATAAAAAAAAACTTATTTCCCAAAACTGTAACCCAATTCGCAAAAAGTTCATTCATAGACTGTAGTTAAACTGTCATGGGGGACCTCCAAAAACTTTCCGTTTTAATTTCCCGACCGTTGTGCAGGTTCCGCCAATAATCTATCTCGGACTATTCTGAGAGATCTAAAAAAAAAAAATCATCTAAACGAGTAAGGATACTATTTATGGATATTAAGGAACTCTTTGATTTTCGTTGGTAGAATTCCTTCGTACTTGATTCCATTGTCCAATATCACTCCCGCTGCTAGGCACTGTAAGTTAAGCGGTATCACTAGAGTAATCTGTAATATGGATATTTCATTAGATGATTTTTTTTCTTTTAAGAAAAGTATTGAATATTTTTTTTATATTAAGAACTAATAATAGTTTGGGAGAATAAGTGCTTAATTGAAGTCGTACCTAATTTTGAAAATTAATTAATTAATAATGAATTTTGTTTAGCCATACATTTAATATGTATTCCCGCCTAATTCATTATTAATTAATTAATTTTCAAAGTTAGGTACGACTTCAATTAAGCACTTATTCTCCCAAAAATTATCGGCAAAAAGCCATTCTAAACAAACCGTGTTTATAATAATAGTTTGGTTTTTATAAATTTCCAATATTTGTTAAAAAGAGATATAGTGACTTGAATACTTACTATATCACAATATGAAAACGATTATATCGTCTCGAACCTCTATCAGCTATTCTGAGAGATCTAAAAAATGATCGGGCCGGAGACCGGGGGCATTTGTGCGATTGGGCCGGAGATCGGAGGAAATGGATTTTAGTCCAACAGAAAGAAAACTAAATAAGAATTGCGATTCTGAACTGTTAATGATTATTTCGACTACGACGACGGATTTTCCAGCTGCTAGACGAAGACGAAGAATGTGCTGACCAAAAGAAAGTCTAACTTGTGAGAGGACGGCGGACTCGCTTCTTTTTGGCCCCCCTCTATTTTCCCCCTACTTTATAACAAGTAAGGACACTATTTATGGATATTAAGGAACTCTTTGATTCTCGTTGGTAGAATTCCTTCATACGTGATTCCATTGTGAAATATCACTCCCGTTGATAGGCACTGTAAGCTAAGCGGTGCCACTAGAGTAATCTGTAATATGGATATTTCATAAGATTTTTTTTTTCTTTTAAGAAAAGTTTTGAATAATTTTTTTTTTTTATATGAAGAACTAATCATAATTTTGTTTTTATAAATTTCCAATATTTGTTAAAGAGATATAGTGACTTGAATACGTACTATATCAGAATATTAAAACGATCGATATGATAATTTTGTATTCTTTCCTAACAAGCAATGGATAAAATATGAAACAAAATGAGAACAATCCACTGAATATAAGACCTTCTAGTAACTTAACCAAATAACTAGTTGGGAGAGAGAGAGAGAGAGAAAGAGAAATTATGTAAGTAGTATGTATGCTGTAAGTCATAAGCAACGTTCTCCTGTAGAAGCCAACACGTGGACATACTAATGTGGTCCGCCCACCAAGGACCTACATTGACCAACTATGCAAGTATGCTGAATGCTGCATAGAAGACCTCCCTAGGACAATGAATGATAGAGAAGGTTGGCGAGAAATTGTCACGGATATCCATGCTAATTGCGACTCGAACCTCTATCAGCTATTCGGAGAGATCTAAAAAAAAAAAATTATCTAAACGAGTAAGGATACTATTTATGGATATTAAGGAACTCTTTGATTTTCGTTGGTAGAATTCCTTCGTACGTGATTCCATTGTCCAATATCACTCCCGCTGCTAGGCACTGTAAGCTAAGCGGTGTTGCTAGAGTAATCAAAGAGCCACCCCAATGTGTATTGTCCATAGCTGTAAAACCTTCGCTGTCTCTGTAATCTGTATGTCCTCCGTACTCCAAAAGAAGAGCTACAACATCATCAAATGTATCTTGGGGCACATGCTTAACCGCATACATAAGTGGGGTCCGTCGGAAGTAATCCTTCGAGTTCGGATCGGCTCCGGATTCAAGGAGGATCCTAATGAGCTCAACAGTGCTCCAGGGTCTGGTCTCCATCAACTTAATCGCACGGTGCAACATAGACCGACGGAGTCTGACTCGGAGATCCATTCCGACAACTTCTGTGACCAGTTCATTAAATAGGTCGAGATACTGTTGGGAAACATTCTCTGTGTTAGTTGTAGACGTCATAAAAAGGAAGGTATCGACTATGTCAGAATAATGGCTGTCAACAATAAAGGGGTTATTAGATATATCATCTTCGAATAGATCCCAGATCTTTCCCGCTGCTTGTGCTACCGTTTTTAAAATGGCAAACCCTCCGTTTTCAAAGAAGTTATTCGGGTCGTCATTATCAACAACTTCAGAGAAAAGGGTTTGGAAGTAGCTTAATTTGGCGGCCACAATAGAGACCGATGATTCCTGGCAATATTCTTGGATATAATCGATCAATTGCTTAACCTTATTCATTTCGTTTCTCAATTTCGCAATCGATGCCGTTTGCAACAGAAGTTGCAGATAGAGTCTATTATTTCTTCCCAGGATCCTTTCAGTGACCAGAATACTCTGGTAAGCAAGACGTAAAGGGTTACCTTGAAGATTTTCCAATTCTCTCTCTGTGGTGAATTCTCGGGAAAAGTTCAGAACCTCCCGGGCCGGAATCAAACAGATCTTAGGAAGGTTCTCTCTCCTTCTCATCTGTAAAGCTTGTCTCCATGGCTCAATAACGGTCTCCCGAGCACATATATAGCAAGCACCTAAGATTTCTAAAGACTTTATCTTCTCCAAGTCAGAATATAAAACATATCTGTTCAAATATACAACCTCTTCTAGTTTTAGATTCATACTAGCCCAAATTAAAGGATTTAATCCTTCACTGTTTCGGGCCCTAACATCAGCACCAGCGTTGATTAGGTGGATTACGCTTCCTTTGTGTTGCCTAAACAGGGCTAAGTGAAGAGCCGTAAAGCCCTCATCATCTCGGCCGTCAACATCCGCATACTTACTGATAAAATACCGACACATTTCGCTGTTGCTAGTCGACTCCATAAGAGGGTTCCTTCCCAGAAAGCACGATTTATTAATATCAGCTCCCAGTACAACTATCAGTTTAACGGAGAGTAGACTGCCTAGGGATATAGCAAGCATTAACGGTGTTAAGGGACCGCTTATGGTCTCGTTCATATTGGGGAGGTGCTGCAGGACCAGTTCAATCAGCTCTGGGTCATCGGCAAAGAGGGCAGCAATAAGGGGGTGCCGGTGGGTTTTCCAGCTTTCGGACATTGCAACAGGTCCTTGAAGGAGAGACATTTGGATGAGGTATCGAGAGATTTCGATGTTGTTAAAATTAACCGCTAGATAGAGTGGTGTGCAACCATGGATAGATGAATTTAGAATGCTGATGCATTGTGCGGTCGGAAGGCTTTCCAAGATTTGTTTGATCTCGTCCAAGGAATTATCCCCGATTAATTGGAATATTTGTCTGACGAGGTTTATCCTGGTTCTTGTGTTGAGAGTTCTGTTCTCTTGAGATACTGCAAGAAAAGAATATAATGGTTTAGATATTTGATAGAGGGAATGGTATGTACAAATAATTTGTATTATATGGGAATATTGAATATTACTATAAAAATGCATTGGAAATGATTTTTAACTATAAAAATGCATTGGTAATACTTTTTATCTATAACAATGAATTGGAAATGGTTTTTAACTATAACAATGAATTGGAAATTATTTTTTAATATAAAAATGCATTGGAAATTATTTTTTAATATAAAAATGCATTGGAAATGATTTTTACCATAATTTTTACATAAGAACGCATTGAAAAAGATTACACTTAATCTAAATATATTTTAATTGGTTTCTATTTATAATCATACATACGATTGATTTTGATACGTTGCAGAATAAAAACATCACAACTGGAGAACACTAATATCTAATAATTATTTATTAAACCTGGTTTTATTAAAACCAGTATGCAAATTAACCACGCCATATAGTATATAAATCGTTATTTCTTAGTGATATATAAAAAGGTTTCTAAACGCACTAAGAACACGGGCCTGTCTAGGCCTGTGTATTAATGAAATTAACGGCGTGATCCCAGTGGGCCACCCCCACTCCCCAGGCAACACTGCTCCCTCGATTTAAAGGGGTAGGGTTGGGTTTGCCCAGTGCTTGAGACGCCCTCCTTGTGGGGGAATGCCGACGGGATCAACGAATTTTTTGCACCCGCCACCCAAAAGCTTTGGTTCGTGCGTGGTCCCACAATAATAGGGCCTAACCCGTACACGTGGGGTACGTGGTAAATACAAACGCGGGCCATTCTAGGCCTGTGGGTCCGGTGGCTTTGGCCATTGGACTGCTAGTATTAAATCAACTGCGTGATCCCAGGAGTCCATCTCCCCAGGCAAGACCTACCCACTTAATTTAAAGGGGCAGGGCTAGTTATATTGCCCAGTGCCTGAGGCGCCCCTTGATGATGAATGCCGCCGGAATCGATGCATTTTTGCACCCGCCATACCATGAGCTTCGGCTAGTACGTGGTCCCATATTGGAAGTCCTTGTGTCATACCCGTATACGTGTGATGTGAGGTAAATACCTTAAAAACAGGAGCTGTTTTGAGGCAAATATACCTCAGAGTTTCATTGAGACATCGTTGATAAATAAGAGTTAGTCTATGTATTAATTATTTTGACGATATAAATACTCATTGATAAACTTTTCTTTTCTGCTAAACCTTTATCAAGACATTAGGATGAAAATAGTCTCGTAGAAAGTTAAAAAAAAGAAGAAAAAAAAAAGAAAAAGAAAAAAAAAAAGAAAAACGAATCGTTTTAACGTCAACTTGAATAAATTTATCATTTAGAAATAGTTTTTTTCTCTATTTTCTTCACACCACCGGATTTATTTCCATATTTTTCAAACATATATATATACATATATATATATATATATATATATATATATATATATATATATATATATATGTGTGTGTGTGTGTGTGTGTATGTATGTGTGTGTGTGAAAATAAAGGAAAACAACATTATATACACACACACCACACTCATATATATATATATATATATACACACACACACATATATATACACACACACACACACACACAAACATACATACATATACACACACATACATACATACCCACACACATATATATACACACATGCCTACATACATACCCACACACATATATACACACATGCCTACATACATATACACACACATACCTATATACATACATGCCTATACACACATACACATATATATATACTCACACACACACACACATATATATATATACTCACATACACACACATATATATATATACTCACATACACACACATATATATATATACTCACATACACATACACATATATATATATACTCACATACACATACACATATATATATATACTCACATACACATATACATACACACACACACCACACACACACACACACACACATATACACACACACACACACATATATACACACACACACACACACATATATATACACACACACACACACACACATATATATACACACACACACACACACACATATATATACACACACACACACACACACACACACATATATATACACACACACACACACACACACACACACACACACACACACACATATATACACACACACACACACACACACACACACATATATACACACACACACACACACACACACACATATATATACACACACACACATACACATATATATATACACACACACATACACATATATATACACACACACACACATACACATATATACACACACACACACACATATATACACACACACACACATATATATACACACACACACACACATATATATACACACACACACACATATATATACACACATACACACACACACACACACATATACACACACACACACACATATACACACACACACACACACATATACACATATATATACACACACATACACATATATATACACATATATATACACACACATACACATATATATACACACATACACACACACACACACACATACACACACACACACATATATATACATATATATATATGTAGTGTCTGATAGCCGCTTTCACGTTTCCCTTGCAGTGGGATTAGTAATTTATACAAGAGTTCCAAGCAATATATATATATATTTCCATATTTTTCCAAGCACTAAATAAATATATATGTATTTAGAACCTTGCGGTTTCTAGCCGAATGCTCTACCGACTGAGCTAACCCGGCCTATATATATATATAAATTCATTTTATCCATTTACTTTTCTTTTCTTTACTCATTTTTCCTCATATATATATATATATATATATATATATATATATAAGGGAGTGGCAAACAGAGCCTCAAAGTTATTTTTGACCAAATGACTTTAGCCCCCTACAGAAAATAATTTACCAAAAATCAGGAAATTATCGGATTTTAATGAAATTTTCAGTGTTTATTTATCAATAAATGATCTTTATAATACATTATTTATTTTATTTCAAAACTTTCTGATTTTTTCAGGTCGCTTAATTTTGACCCCCCCCCTTATGTTTTGTAATGTAAAATGTTTTGCAAGTTGATCATTTTTTATACTAATTACAGTATAAATAATAAGATAAAAGACCGAAGTTATGAATAAAAACAAAAAAAAATTTTTACGGTGGCTTTTCTATGAGAAAATAAGTACCGAAAATCGAAAAAATAAAATGTAAAAAAATAATAAATAATTCATTTTTTGGAGATTTCTCTTTTACTCATTTCGATAATTATTCAATTGGCTATTATTTTATAAAAGAAAAAATTATACATCAATGTTTTTTCTGCTTAAAAGGGGGAGGGGTACATTTTCAATCGAGTTTTTCTTCAAAACTTATTACTTTTGGCGCCTAAAATAAGTTTTGCATTTAGTAGATATTTATTTTTAGAAACTAAAAATATAAGATTTTAAATGGAACGTCAGGCTTTTCATATTTTAAATGAATTTTATATATTATTTTTTCATAGCAAAAATACTAAATTAAAGTTTTTAAATAAAATAACTAATGCATTATAAAATTCATTAATTATTAAATCAATACTGAAAATTTCATTAAAATCGGATACTTACCTGATTTTTGGTAAATTTTTTTTTGCAATCGCGAATGTTACAGTAAAATTGTAAACAAGCACTTTAAAAACATCGAAAACGAGGCTGATATCATCGAAATTGACCAAAACAAATACTTTTAAATCCATTAAAAATAAACTGCATATGTAATGATATTTTTCTTTTTTTAATTATGGTTATTATGTTACTACTTATCGATTTAGACAAAGTTTGACCTTAAATAATAGATTTAATTATTTCTAATTCGCTTTTAAAATTCCTAGCAGACGACAAAATCGCCTATCCCTAATATAAACAATAGCTGAACGGAAAGGGGTATTCCATACACCTTCCTAGAATATTAGTCTGAATGTAATATATACCACTAGAAAAGAAAATGTTTATATCTTTGGTTCAGATAAAAATTAACTTCTTTTATAGAATTATTCGGGTTTTTTTTTTAATCACAAAATAAATACTTTCCATTAAGTACAAATAATATACAAGAGAAGATGCTAACTTTTATAGAAATCAAATAGTCGGGTGAAGATATTTTTAAAAATACCTTCAAATCCAAAGTTAAATGAACATTTTGAAAGTAACTTACCTTCAGCCATTTTATATCGTTTTTGTTTTATTTAATATAAAACTTTTTCTTCTACAGTAAAACGGAGCGATTAAAAACTAAAAGACTTATAAATAAATATTGACATTAGAAATATTGAATAGTGAAAAATTAAAACAATATCTGTTTAAACAACGACGTAAATCGTACTGTTGAAAAGCTGATAAAACCTAGCCGTTGCCAGCACCTTCCGTCGGGGAAGGATAAAAATATATTGATATATAAAAATTACACGTTAAAAGTATATACGGTTTATTTTTATAGCTTTTTATTTTTTCAATTGAAGACAAATTGGGTGTGACTAAAATCAAGTAAGGTGCTTTGTCATATGTGGCTTACCCCTTACGAGTTGTAGTTTCAAAAATATCACTCAGACGCTATCGTAAGTTCGATCCTCACTAGTGTTTGTTCAATGAAGATGAGATTTTTTTCTCACATTAATTCATCTTACAGAGAGATCGTCATAAAATCCAGCAATTTTAGTCTGGGTTAACATAAATTTTCGTGTTTAAAAATAAAACATTATTAATCCAATTGATTTTTTTTAATGAGCAATTGATTTATTTTCTTAACGAGAGTAATGTAGTGTTCAAATTTAAATGCCCCTGGCGAGATTGTTTTTCTAAAACCAAGCGTTTAAAAACTGAAATACTTATAATCTTATGAACAAAGATTGATATTATAAATATTGAATAGTTAAAATTTAAAACAACATCTGTTTAAACAATGGCGTTAATCGTACTGTTGAAAAGCTGATAATATAGTAACAGTGACTTGGAAAAACCTAGCCGTTGCCAGCACCTTCAGTCGGGGAAGGATAAAAATATATTGATATGTAAAAATTACACGTTAAAAGTATATACGGTTTATTTTTAGAGTTTTTATTTTTTTCAATTGAAGACAAATTGGGTGTGACCAAAATGAATTAAGGTGCTTTGTCATCTGTGGTTTCCCCTTGACCGGTTGTAGTTTGAAAATATCACTCAGACGCTATCGTAAGTTCGATCCTCACTAGTGGCTGTTCAATGCAGATGAGATTTTTTTCTCGCATTAATTCATCATTACAGAGATATTCTCATAACATCCGGCAATTTTAGTCCGGGTTAACATAAATTGTCGTTAGTATTATTAGCGTTGTTCGGACTATTGTCCCCATCTTCATTGTTAATTGTACAACGTTTCGGCCGATATACCCTCCGGCCTTCTTCAGGTATTTCTTGTCGGACTCGGGAACCTTCTTTTCGAACTCGGGAATTTTTTTGTCGTATTCGGGAGCCATCACGGAACTTTGAACCTTACCCTTTATCTATTCTACGGGGGTATCCTGTTCTCATTCTGCTAACAATAGCTGGGGGGGGGGGTAGGTTCCGTGATGGCTCCCGAATACGACAAAAAAATACCCGAGTTCGAAAAGAAGGTTCCCGAGTTCGAAAAGAAGGTTCCGAGTCCGACAAGAAATACCCGAAGAAGGCCGGAGGGTATATCGGCCGAAACATTGTACAAATAACAATGAAGATGGGGACAATAGTCCGAACAACGCTAATAATACTAATCTTCAAGCCTCATCTCAAACATTCAGAGAAATAAATTGTCGTGTTTAAAAAAAATTAAACATTATTAATTCAATTGATTTTTTTGAGATGAGCAATTGATTTCTTTTTTTAACGAGAATAATGTAATGTACAAATTTAAATGCCCATTAGGAGATTGTTTTTTCTAAAAAGCCTAGGTTAACATTAATTTTCGTGTTCAAATATAAAACATCATTAATTCAATTGATTCTTTTGGGATGAGCAATTTTTTAGTTGGTTGGTTAATTGGTTGGCTTTTAGCGCATATCAACCCCACTTGGGTTATTTTATAACTAAGACGTTTTATTTTATTCACTTTTTATGGGTTTTCAAAATTTGTAAAACTCAGTTTTCCCATGTAACACAGCAGTAACATGTTATAAAGTCATAAAGTAACCCATCTGTAACTAAACATCTGCTTATCAATTTCATTCCTAAATACTGATACCGCCCTGTCGTCTGGGGCGTTAGAATGCACCGACTACACCTCTGCAGATATGGTAAGACTCCCCCAATGGGACCACCTGTTGGCCGTGGGCGGCGACCCGTGATGCTTAAGGATAGAGCCCAGGTGGATGAGCAGTTCATGACATGCAATACTCCACTTTGGCCCTATCTTGGGCTAGACGGGCGGTCGGAGAGGCCGCCTCCGATCAATCGGCTGGTCATGTCAAGCCTTAGCACCTATATGATTTCCCCAACCCTAATGCCCTTATGGAAAGCCCTAACCCCTTTTTATCATATGGGTGCTAGAAGGCGGTGGCTGTGGGTCTACATGTCCTGGGAATGACGTTAAATTCTATCTGATGGTGAGGTTCCAGTTTTGGAGGTTTGGGGAATGTGGAGCACCCCTTCATCACCATTGCTCCCTGGTCCACTCTGATCCGGAGTGGTAGTACCTGTTAGGGTCCCATCTATGGGTTAAATAGAAAAATGTATTTATGAAAAAAGTGTATTATCCATTAAGAATTGATTTATTTCAAAACTTTATTGGCATTAAATGACCCACTGAGGTTGATATGCCGTAAAACAAAACAAACCAAACCTAAATACTGATAGTAGCGTATTTTTGGTTTGGTTGTTGCATTTACGGCAAGTAAACCCTTGTTATGTTATTCTAAATCTGTTTTAAAAAATTATGGTTTCGTTTGTTTTGTTTTGTTTTGTTTTGTTTTACCTTGGTTTTGGGCCAAATTGAAGTGTTGCATGTCATGGAGTGCTCATCCACAAGGATTCTCCCTTAAGCATCACGGGTCACCACCCATGGCCAACAGGTGGCCCAATTGGGGGAATCTTACCCCTCTGCAGAGGTGCAGTCGTTTCATTCTAGAAATTGTGGTCAAGCATGTTTGTTTCATCTTTTGAATTGTTTGTGTGATAGGTAGTAAGTGGTCGTATAACTTGCCGTTTTGTAGGATGTTGCTTTCAAGATTTGATGGTATCCTTAAGTAGTTCCTGTTTAATAAAGTATTCATACATACAGTAGTTTGGTTTGGTTTGGTTTTACGGCATATCAACCTCACTGGATCATTTAATGCCGATAAAGTTTTGAAATAAAGTCATTTTAATGGATACTCAGCTTTTAAAAAAAATACATTTTTCTGTTTAACCCATAGATAGAACCCTAACAGGTACTACCACTCCGGACCAGAGTTGACCAGGGAGCAATGGTGATGAAGGGGTGCTCAATATTCCCTAAACCTCCAGAACTGGAACCTCACCATCAGATAGAGTTTAACGTCATTCCCAAGACATGGAGACCCTCAGCCACCGCCTTCTAGCACCCATATGATAAAAAGGGTTAGGGCAATCATATAGGTGCTAGGGATTGACGTGACCAGCCGATTAATCGGACCGTTTAGCCCAAGTAAAGACCAAATTGGAGTGTTGCAAATCATGGACTGCTCATCCACAAGGATTCCATCCTTAAGCATCCCAGGCCGCCACCCGCGGCTTACAGATGGCCCAATTGGGGGAGTCTTACCCGTCTGCAGAGGTGCAGTCGTTGAATTATAACGCGGCAGCCGACAGGGTGGAAAGATTATGATCAAGCATGTTTGTTTCATCTTTATTGAATGGTTTGTGTGATAGGTAGTAAGTGGCCGTATATCTACTGTTTTGCCGGATGTTGCTATCACGATTTGTTGGTATCCTAAAGTAGTATTTTTATTTAATAAAATATTCGTATATACAAAAGTACTGATGCGGCTATTTCTGGAACGGATTAATAGCATTTCAGTTGATTTCAATAGGGAAAATTGATTTGACACACGAGGAAATTGTGTAACGTGCGAAACGAATTAAACTCGTAAATCAAGGTACGACTGTATTGTAAATATAAAATTATTTATTTAAAACATCGTAACCAAAATAATCAGGGAGCTCTTTTGTAGGGGCCGGAACGGATTAATAGCATTTCAGTTGATTTCAATAGGGAAAATTGATTTGACATACGAGGAAATGGTGTAACGTGCGAAACGAATTAAACTCGTAAATCAAGGTACGACTGTATTGTAAATATAAAATTATTTATTTAAAACATCGTAACCAAAATAATCAGGGAGCTCTTTTGTAGGGGCCGGAACGGATTAATAGCATTTCAGTTGATTTCAATAGGGAAAATTGATTTGACACACGAGGAAATGGTGTAACGTGCGAAACTAATTAAACTCGTAAATCAAAGGTACGACTGTATTGTAAATATAAAATTATTTATTTAAAACATCATAGCCAAAATAATCAGGGAGCTCTTTTGTAGGGGCCGGAACGGATTAATAGCATTTCAGTTGATTTCAATAGGGAAAATTGATTTGATATACGAGGAAATGGTGTAACGTGCGAAACGAATTAAACTCGTAAATCAAGGCACGACTGTATTGTAAATATAAAAAGAACTGAAAGTAAAAGAGGAATATTAAGATAACTAGCAAATATATGCACCCTCCGGGTGCAAGTATTTAAGTTTTAATATAATAAAATATCATATTAAATTAGAAAGGGTAATTAAACTGAATAAGTATGCAGATAAAAAGATTTGGAACAGAGGGAGTATGATTGAAAAATAGAACAACTTTGAAACTAACTCTTCCATCATTTTCTGTTACTTCCGTCTTTCATTGGTAAATTTTCCTAATTTAACTATTTAGTTAAAATAGGAAGTAAACAATAATATTACAGTTATTTCTTCTTGTTAATGGATTTCTTTTAAGATTTATCCCCAAGATGTTTGCTCATATTCATTAAGATAAAACTAAACAATTAGAAATCAATAATACTAAGCATATATTTATTAAAATCAAATTTCTAATATCAATATGCAGATTAGCCTTCCCATTCACACTGTAATCCGCTATTTTGTTGTATATATAAATACAATTGCATGTTATTAGTATGTAGATATGGTCAACAGTCTTAATGATGTAAAATAATTTTATTAATAATTGAGGTTTAAATAAAAATAAAATCATGGAGAATGTGATGTAAATAACAAAGGGAATTGTGACTTTTATAGTAATATAGTTTCGGTTACAGACAGACAAACCCACAATCTCCATTATAATAAGAAGATATGCCAGTCATAAGATACGGGCTTCGATATGGATCTTAAACCTTAATATCACTGAGGTGAGGAGGTCTTTCTCTTCAAAAAAAGGACAACATTAGAATCAACTGTAAATTACAAAGAAAAAAAGAAAAAAAAAAGAGAGATGTGATCGTATTTGTGTTGTAAATCTCATGTGTGTGGATAATTAAACAGAAATAAATCGATAATTTCCTTTCTCATCTTTTATTTTATTAGCTTCTTTATTATCTTTAGTGAGGTCAGTCCCTCGAAAAACTCAACTCGAAAGCGGAAAAATGATCCCCCAGTCCCGAGCCCGTGGGAAATGACGATTTCAATATCCATATTTCAGATCTATAATAATTTAGTTTTTTTTCTCCAAGAATTTATCAAAGTCCTAGTAGTGCAGCTATACATTAGTACTAATACGGGTACACATAGGAAGAATTCTCGTTTTATTAAAACAAAAGAATCGGTGTTATGAGAATTCCAGTTTATTGATTTGATGAAAATTTACCAGTTTAGGTTTGGTCTGGTTTATTTGTTTAATGGCACATCAACCTCTGTGGGTTATTTAATGCCAAAGCCATTGATATTTTTAAGAACGGTAATGGTGATATCCAATACCAACCTTGAGGGATTAATGGCTTTATATATTTCCCCAATAGTATTACCGCCCTGTAGGCTGTGGCGTTAGAATGCACCGACTGCACCTCTGCAGAGGGGTAAGACTCCCCCAATGGGGCCACCTGTTGGTCGTGGGTGGCGACCCATGATGCTTGATAGAGCCCGGGTGGATGAGCAATTCATGACATACAATACTCCACTTTGGCCCTATCTTGAGCTAGACGGGTGATCGGAGAGGCCCCCTCGATCAATCGGCTGGTCACGTCAATCCCTAGCACCTATATGATTTTTCCAACCCTATTGCCCTTATGGCAAGCCCCAACCCCTTTTTATCATATGGGTGCTAGAAGGCGGTGGCTGCGGTCTACATGTCCTGTGAATGACGTTAAACTCTATCTGATGGTGAGGTTCCAGCTTTGGAGGTTTGGGGTATGTGGAGCACCCCATTCATCACTATTGCTCCCTGGTCCACTCTGACCCGGAGTGGTAGTACCTGTTAGGGTCCCATCTATGGGTTAAATAGAAAATGTATTTATAAACAAAATTGTATTATCCATTAAGAATTGATTTATTTCAAAACTTTATCGGCATTAAATGACCCACTGAGGTTGATATGCCGTAAAACAAACCAAACCAAACCAAACCCAATAGTATTAGACTAAATGTAAACGTTATAACGTGACTGAGGTTTGAACTCGCTTATTACGATGTCACAGAACCAACACGTTAGTCGCTACGGTAATTCCATGTCAAATCATCCAGGCCATGTCACTCACCTGTTTCAACTTTTCTGAAATTTGGTCCAGGTTATTCTATTTTTGTCCAAGTTATGATAAAGTTAGACAATCCCAAAAAATTGAGTTTCCAATTCCCAAAATTGCCAGAGTTACGTCGATTTTTAGCTCTAAAACTTTGAGGGGGGTCGCGAAAAATTGCGACTTTATGTAACCTATTTTTATCTGTAAAATGAGTTCTAGAGCTTTCCTATTCTTAATAATTGGTTTATAAAAACATTTTTGCCCGAGGAATCCAAAAATGATATCAAAGATCTTAAAGTCAACCAATTTTAAGTTATTGATGATTTCTGATTTTTCCTAGCAAGATCAATTTTTAGTACAAGGGAAACTCTAGAACTCATTTTACAGAGAAAAACAGGTTAGAAAAAGTCGCAATTTTTGGCCAACCCCACCAAATTTGGAGAGCTAAAAATCAACATAACTCCGCTAATTTTTGGAATCGCTTACTGTTAATAGTCCACACCTAGAAAAAATTTCAGAAAAATTGAAGGAGGTGGGTGACAATTTTACTTTTTTCTGGATGATTTGACATAGAATTAGCCAACAGAGAATTTCCACAATATGATTTAAGAAAAAATATATATATATGAGTCAAGGGAAATAAAACCATACATCAGTGCATAGAGAGATATTCTAGGCAAAACAAGACATTAGGTTTATAAAATTCACTCTGAACCTAACCTAATTCCTTTATCCACTAGGCTAAGGCAGTTCTGACTTATCTCTAGATCGCAGGTTAAATCCTGGTCAGGGGCAGCAGTAACATAGAATAATAATTAACACAGCTTAACACCTGTACCCCAGCTATGGTTAGTGGAACGAGAACAGGATACCCCGTGGATTGAAGAAAGAGTTGGGTTCAAAGTTTCGTAATGGCTCCCAATTACGACAAGAAGGTTCCTAAAGAATGCCGGAGAGCACGGCGGCCGAAATGTTGTACAGATAACAATGAAGATGAGTACAATAGTCCGAATAATACTAATAATTTTAGAATTTTCAAAGAAAATAAGTGAAGATCTGAGTATGTATACAAAAAAACTATATTAAATAAAGATTAATAATGGAGATTGTCTCTATTACTGTCTGTAACAAAAACTACGTCATAGCTCTACGGCACAGCTTACGTTACAATATTCTTATGGTATATACACCCAAAATTTTGAGTAAGCAATTTTAAAAATTGTTTTTTACTCTCGTCCCTTTTTTTTTTTACAGAAACAAGAAGTTAACTAAAAAGTTTACAAATAATTAATACCTACGATTTTGTGTAAAATTGATGTGGAAAATATTCAAAATAATTGTTTGATTATTACATGCACGCAACATTTTATTTGAGAGGGACGGAGCTCAGTTTTCATTTCAAATTGTTTTATTTTACTCTTTTAATGAATATGAGGATTTTGCCTACGTATGATACAAACAGACATTGAATTTTTAACTCCCACCCTCTCAGGCAATGTCTTTCAAAAATTAATTTTTATGACGCCCGGTGGGTGTTATCTGTTGCTAATAATAATAATAATGATAATAATAATATTATGATGTTTATAAACGCAAATCACATCATTTTAGATTGGATTGCTTTCATTTCTACGAATTCATTTTTAAAGCACCGGTAATAACACAATAATACCAGCAATAAAATAAGGATGCATGGATTTTAGGGTCGGTAAAAGTACTGAACGTAAGCTGGGTTAGTGAGAATCATAGAGAAGATTAGGTTAGGCCTACGGGGGGTCTCAAACTTCACCTACAATATTTTGAGCCAAAACTTTGGACAAAAAAAGTGCGTCCTATATGCCTTCAAATACGGTAACCTAAATTATTCACCAGCTTCTCTTGCTCTTCTTCAACACTGTTACTGAAGAACAAAAATGCAATGCACCGTTCTGGCAAAAATGGGTCGCTTTTATAGCCAAACCAAAGTTGCAATGCACTATGAGTAGTCACCCATAATGCCTTGCAACCTCTATAAAAGTTCACACTTTACAACGCCCGGAGGGTGTTTTCTGTTTCTAGTATTAAAGTTTTTTTTTATTGCCAAGCAAATCATCTAAAACTAGTGATTTATTCATTGATATTTAACTTTCGACTCTTGCACTATTCCAGCCTTTTGGAAGTCCGTCGCAGGCGACGATGACGTCACTCCAAGTCTTCAACAGTTGTGTACCCTCTGGTGGCTAGTTGCAGATGCGGTCACATACATTGCAGGGAAAATTCCCATCTGTATTTGTTGGTTCATGACGACGAAAACGTCACCGCTCTGCAGTCCTGTTAATCTCGATATTGAGCTGCTTAGCTCCTGTGCGACAGGTGTCTAGCCAACCCTGTCTGTTGGAGGGCAGATCTTCCATGCTTGAAGGTGTGATCGTGCATTTTTTCAGAGTTGTCTTAATATGGTCTCTGAACCGCTTTTTTTTGTGGGGGGGTCCTGTCGTCCGCCTGACATCTGTTCTCTGTAAAGTATTTTACGGGGGAGTCTGTCTGTAGGTATGCGGATGGCGTGACCCAACGATCGCAGTTGGCGTTGCGATAGGATGGTCTCAATTGGGTCAATGCGTGCCCTGATTCTAATTTCTAAGTGGGGGATTTTATGCCACCACTTTACACCCAGTATGCGTTGGAGGCAGTTGATGTGGAATGCCTCCAGTTTCTTCAGGTGTCTGTAATAACACCCACGACTCACTTCCATATAAGAGTATGGATAGGCATACAGCTTTATATAAACAGATCAATTTAATTATGTTTGATATGTTTACTTAAGAGCTATTGCTAAATAGTTCAATATGTAAAAAGTATAATAGTCTTGATTTAACTCTCTCTCACTCTTTTTTTTTCTTTCCTTTCCATCTTTTATGTTTGATTGAAACAGATTAGTGTTATTGCTTCCGCGTACTCATCTCCCTCTTGCTCCTACTGTTTCTTATATGCTTTCAGGGGCCTCCTGCCCTTCAAGTGCCTTCTGCAAGTTCACCATAAAGTACTTTGTCAGAAGTCTGTCTGCAAGCATGTGGATAGTGTAACCCAACCATCACACTTGGCATTGCGATAGAATGGTCTCAATTGTGTCAATGCATGTTCTGCTTAGAATTTCTGAGGGGGGCGGTTTTGTACCACCATTTTACTCCCAGTATGTGTTGGGGGGGGGGGCAGTTGGTGTGGAATGCCTCCAGTTTCTTCGGGTGTTTGTGATACAACACCTACGACTCGCTTCCGTATAAGAGTAGGGATAGACATACAGTTTTATATAAACAGATCTTAGTATTGATGGTGAGATCTCTGTTCATGAACACTATTCCATGGTTTTGTTTTGTTTTATGGCATATCAACCTCAGTGGGTCATTTTAATGCCGATAAAGTTTTGAAATAAATCAATTCTTAATGGATAATACAATTTTGTTTATTAACTCGTGTTTTTCTATTTAACCCATAGATGGGACCCTAACAGGTACTACCACTCCGGGTCAGAGTGGACTAGGGAACAAGATTACGTCACAATATTCTTATGCTACATACACCCAAAATTTGAGTAAGAAAGTTTACAAATAAATAAATACCTACGATTTTGTGTAAAATTGATGTGGAAAATATTCAAAATAATTTTTGATTATTACATGCACGCAACATTTTATTTGAGAGGGACGGGCTCAGTTTTCATTTCAAATTGTTTCATTTTATCTTTTATTCCTTTAATAAATATGAGGATTTTGCTTACTTATACAAACCCACTGACATTGAATTTTTTACTCCACTCTCTCAGGCAATGTCTTTCAAAAATTATTTTTTTAACGACGCCCGGAGGGTGTTTTCTGTTGCTAATCTTATTATAATGGAGATTGTGTTTTTCTGTCTGTAACCGAAACTATATCACTACTCAAGTCACAATTCCCTTAGTTATTGACATCACATTCTCAATGATTTGATTTTAACCACAATTATTAATAAAATTATTTTACATTATTAATACTGTTAACCATATCTACATACTAACAACATGCAATTATATTTATATGCACAACAAAATTGCTGTTTACAGTGTGAATGGAAAGGCTAATTTGCATATTGATATTAAAAAATCGAATTTAATGAATATGTGCCCAGTGTTATTGATTTTTAACTGTTTGGTTTTATTTTAATGAATGTAAGCAAAAATCTCTTCAATGAATCTTAAATGAAATCCATTAACAAGAAAAAAAAATAACTGTCATTTTATTCTTTACTTCCTCTTATAACTAAATACTTAAATTAGAAAAAATAACAATGAAAGACGAGAGTGATTGAAGAGTAAGTTTCAGTCGTTCCATTTTTTATTATACTCCCGTTTCAAATCTTTTTATCTGTATTCTTATTTAGTTTCATTAGCCTTTCTAATTTAATGATATTTTATTACATTAAAACTTAAATACTTGCACACAGAGGGTGCATATATTTGCAAGTAGTAGTAATAATAATAATATGTTTATAAACGCAAATTACAGCATTTCAGATTGGATGGCTTTCATTTTTACGAATTCATTTTTAAAGCACTGGTAATAATACAATGATACCAGCAATAAAATAAGGGTTCGTGAAATTTAGGGTATGTAAAAGTACTGAGCGTAAGCTGAGTTAGTGAGAATCATAGAGAAGATTAAGTTAGGCCTACGGGAGATCTCAAACTTTACCTACAATATTTTGAGCCAAAACTTTGGAAAAACAGTGCGTCCTATCATCATCATTGGCAATTCAGTCTTGAAAGACTATGATAAAAGTTTTTGTGTGCCTCTGAAGTTGCAGCGCCTCCTGTAACTATGAAGTCCTATGTTTGAGAAACATTCTCGACCACAGATTTTGCATTTGTAGGTTGTCCCTGTAGATGATGATGTTCCGATGCTTTGTTGCCGTTGCTTTCTTAAGGACCTCTTAGCTTCATGATGTTGTATCAGGGTGAATTCTGACATGTACAGTCCTCTATGGAGATTCTGCCGCCACAGAGGGCGGTCTTGAGACAAATTTTCCCAGCTGGAAATATTTTGAGCCAAAATTTTGGAAAAAAATGCGTCCTATATGCCGTCAAATACGGTAACCTAGATTATTCACCAGCTTCTCTTGCTCTTCTTCGATACTCTGTTACTGAAGAACAAAAATGCAATGCCCCGTTCTGGCAAAAATGGGTCGCTTTTATAGCCAAACCAAAGTTGCAATGCACTAAGGGTAGTCACACATAATACCTTGCAACCTCTATAAAAAGTCCACTCTGCCCCCTCAAACTTCTTGATACTTCTTACTCAGAGTGGTACAAACCAAACCAAATTAGTGTAAATGTCGTAGATATGGACTAGAAGTCGTACACATTTGCTAATTAAATCAAAATATCGTAGGATGTACAGCACTGGGTCATACATTGGCATCGCTGGTAATGATCATACCGTAGTTTTATTCCGCGCCAACAGATGGCATTTACTGATAAGTCAGAGCGCCAATCAGCTGATGTTTATAAACGCAAGTTACAGCATTTCAGATTGGATTGCTTTCATTTTCACGAATTCATTTTCAAAGCACCGGTAATATTACAATAATACCAGCAATAAAATAAGGATGCATGGAGTTTAGGGTAGGTAAAAGTACTGAGCGTAAGCTGGGTTAGTGTCTCAGAGAAGATTAGCCTAGGCCTACGGTAGGTCTCAAACTTCACCTACAATGTATAAGACGCAGGGCAATTATTTGAGCCAAAATTTGGAGAAAGTGCGTCCTATATGCCGTCAAATACGGTAATAAAACCAATTTATAAAAAATAATTTTATTAATCTGCATATAAATATAAATAAAAGATTTATTTTATAACTTTTTATATCCTGAGAAACGACGGGTAGCTCTGCTAGTATATACGTAATATACATACAAGTAGCATCAAAAAGAACACACAATCATGATCTACCAGATAAAATCTGCCTATATCTTACGATAACCAAGCAGCATGTGAAAGGGGGGCAAAATGTGTGAAAGTGAAAATACACTTGGTTGCCTTGATGTAGAAATGATATAGTAAAAATATTAAAATTCTCTATATTTTTATGCCTAGATATATATAAATATATATATATATATATATATAATTATGATATTTCGGACTGTTGTACTCATCTTTATTTCTTTTCGATAATTTGAAATTTCAGTTTTTAGGTAAGTAATTCCCTCAATTTAATTTTATTCATGCTGAGTTGAGCACCTTTGAGTGGAGCAGTAACGATTAAGCTCCAAACTGCGTATGAATTCTTGGCAATCGTCTCAAGAATACTTATTTTAAGGTAATCCTTATTATAATGGAGATTGTGCATTTGTCTGTCTGTAACCGAAACTACATCACCACTGATGTCACAAACCCTTACTTATTTCATAATCATTTAATGATAACAGCTTATTACAATATCTCTCAAATTCTTATTGAGTTTGATTGTCCTCAAAACAGCCCATGTTATTAATGCTTTTACGATCCTGAAATGTGCCTTATATATCACTAAGAAATAAAAGTGTACATACTTTATGGTGTGGTAAATTCGCATACGGGTTGTTTTTTTTTTACAAAACCGGGTGTAATAAATAATTTGTGTTATTGATCTCTAATATTATTGTTTTATACTCCACGTATTAAAATAATCTTATGAATGATTTTTAATTATTGTAATTAAATACAATTAAATAAGCAGTTTTTTTTATTTTGTTCTTATTTAATTTCGTTAGTCTTTCTAATTATATTTCATTACGTCAAACTTGGTTAAATAATAAAACACCTAAAAAAGTGCAGTTGGCTGAAAGTAGATTTTATATACAATAAAG
>CM042181.1:518056-550033 GCA_023376005.1 Doryteuthis pealeii | reverse complement strand
GAGAGAGATTATTTGTAGGGTTAAGGTTATTAAAAATATTGCTCTGATTATACTTTTAATATTACTGAACTATTTTGAGCCATAGCTCTTAATAGATAATCAAAACGTTGTAATATTAAATTATCATACTGTGGTATTGCTCGGTTTTGAAAATGTCATTTTAACATAGAATTTGTTGTTTATTTCAGGTGAATTTTCCATATATAATAATTAATGTGTGCTCAAAATAAAATTTAATTAAAAGATAGAAAGTATTTTTGAAAAATAAGGAGCCTTCAAAGATGAACATGCCTAAACATGACCTTGGCCTTCTTATGTTGCATGAGTTCAAGCTTGGGCACAATGCCTCCGAAAACTGCTGCAAATCAACAAATCATTGGGGAGATGAATCCACAAGTGATCGGACTGTACGAAGGTGGTTCCAGAAATTCCGCAGTGGGATGAGAGTCTTGAAGATGAAGAAGGTAGAGGACGGACATGCAGTCTTGAAAATGAACAATTGCAGGCAGTTTGAGCAGAATCCACGACAAAGTGTCAGAGAAAATGTCTCAGACACTTGGTGTCAGCATTGCAACAGTTTCCCGCATTTACAGAGAGTATTGGAAAGGTGAAAAAGCTCGATAAATGGGTTCCTCATGAGCTCAATGAGCACCAAAATCTTAGGCGGTTTGAATTGTGCTCGATGGTCTCTTTGCGTAACACAATGACCCCTTTCTTGACCGAATAGTCACTTGTGACGAAAAGTGGATCCTTTACGACAATCGTAAACGATCAGCTCAATGGCTTGATCGTGATAAATCTCCCAACACTTCCCAAAGCCATAGTTGCACCAGCAAAAGATTATGGTGACTGCCTGGTGGTCTGCAATAGGTGTTATCCACTACGACTTTTTGAAAACCAATCAGACCATTACTGCAGAGATTTACTGCAATCAACTCGCTGATATGCACGCTTGCTTGCAAAAAAGAAGACATGCATTAGTGAATCGACGTGGTTCAATTCTCCTCCACGATAACGCGTGACCACATGTTGCAAGATTGACTGTACAGAAACTCACAGACTTGGGATACGAGACCTTACCACATCCTCCATATTCTCCCGATCTTTCACCTACTGATTATAATTTTTTTAGGCAATTAAGCACATGTTTAAATGGTAAAACTTTTCCATATAAAGAAGAGGTGGAATCATCATTTAAAGATTTTGTTGCATCACAGCCAATAACTTTTTACCAACGCGGAATAAATAACCTCGTAGATCGATGACAGAGATGCATAGCTGCCCAACGCTCGTATTTTGACTAATTTTAACATTTCTACTTTTAATGTTTCAACAATAAATTTATGTATTTGAAATCGGACATTATTTTTTTAACGTTTTTCAGAGACACCGACTGAAGTAGGATTGGGGTACTTACTACTCACATAAATCCCCAAAGAGGTTAGACTGGGCTCCTTAGTCTTGGTCGGCAACCCATCTAAGTCAGGGAAAAGACCGATACAAAATCTCCACAGTCTAGCGGCTTTACCTCATCCCAATGAAAGGCTAGGGGAGTAAACCCCTGAAAACAAATCAGGAGCCGGAGTCCCTAAGGTGGATGTGATGCTGAAATCCAGTGCTACCCAGCAACTCCTGTGGCACTACCATTGCCAAACTGCATTGGTCTTAATTATTTACAAACACAACATGACCTTGTTTTTACTTTTCTGCACCGGGGATGAGACTGACCCGGAGCTGACAATACGTCTACACTCTCTCAAAGATGGGTCGAATCTGATTCATTAAAAATTAACATATCACGTCTCTGTCATGGCACACAAATCGCGCGACTCTAAGGGGTCAAGGGTTATTAACAGTCACCAGTAATTTTCTATGGGGAATCCTTGATTCTAAAGTTAACGGCCCCTAATTTAAATATTTCTAACTTACAGGTACGTTCACAATTCATGACTCCTCATGAAGTAACATTATGTAACACGTACCATCATTTTAAGTGAGATGTAACATTACGACCACCTCTCTAAATAGGCTGAGGTTTGGTTGTAGACGTCACACAAACTCACACAGTTACACAAACATATATATATATATATATATATGAGGAAAAATGAGTAAAGAAAAGAAATGTAGATGGATAAAATGAATTTAAAGGATATCACATTAATCGATATCACTTACACATGTGTTTCGGTCAGTTTATGTGTGTGAAAATATTTCGCACACATAGAAGAATCGACCTTCATCAGAGTGAACATTTATTTTGAATGAAAAAAATAAACTGACCGAAACACATGTGTAAGTGATATCGATTAAATTCATTTTATCCATCTACATTTCTTTTCTTTACTCATTTTTCCTTATATTGTCGGATTCAATTCCTTTCCATATATATATATATATATATAATATATATATATATATATATTAAAATCCCCTTCACATGACATTTTCGTTAATATACTTCCGGACAAATTTTAAATTTTCACATTATCCAAAAAATAAAACCTTACAACCGTTCATACCTTTTTACTTTATATATAAGAAAAACAAAAAAATAGAAAATTTACAATATTAATTACAAAAATAAAAATTGTAGACGTCACACAAACTCACAAACACACACACAAATATATATATATATATTTAAAAAAAAATGTTTTTTTTAAATTGGGCGTTGTTGTGAAGCATTAAAAATAAATAAATGAATGAACTCGATATTATGGAGTATTGGATTCACTTATTTTTTAATTATTTTTTCTCATAAATTTTCAGGTTCGTTAGATACCCTTTGTCAAATGTTATTACTGTTCAACGGTTTCTTTGTCTCTGTTGTTATCGACAGTGGCAGCGTTTGTGAAATATTTGTAATAACGGAGAATTCCGATATCAGCGTTTAATCCCTTCACGTGTGTTTGTAATTTTAGAATCCATTTAGTTTCTGATTGTTTTCTAGATTGCGTTGTTGGAAATGCGTGTTCTAATAAGATGCATTTGAGGTGTGTAAGGTTATATATATATATATATATATATATATATTCACATGACATTTTCCGTAATATACTTCCGGACAAATTTTAAATTTTCACATTATCCAAAAATAAAAATAGAACTTTACAACCGTTCATACTTTTTACTTTATGTATAAGAAAATCAAAAAATAGAAAATTTACAATATTAATTACAAAAATAAAAATTATTTTCTATAAATCTGTTGAAAACTAACCGTCAATAGGTTGTAGATGTGACACAAACTCACAAACACACACAAACATATATATTATTATATATTAATATATATATATATATATATATATATATATATTGAATAATTTATTGGCAGTACTGAATTTAAAAAGGACGCGTAAAAGCATATGCATGTTGTAAAATAATTTTTTTTCTTAAAAAGAAAAGTAAGGGTACCCTAGTTAGATTTAAAATCTAAAATGATTTATCTTTTTTTCGTTCAATGCTGGTTGGTTGGTTTGGTTTATTAATTTTAACGGCATATGAACCCGTCCAGGGTTATATCATGCCTAGCGGTTAGGTTGTTATACATATTGTGTATTCATATATATACATTTAGTAATTGGTTTTAACAATGTGTTAGCATTATTGGGAATCATACTGTATGCCATTGATTTGTTTCATGTCTATATTCTATGGTATAATTTTATTTCCCTCAAAAAGGAGAAAATATCCTCTACGTTGACATTTTCAAACAGATCTTTCATATTGTTTGCTTTGAAATAACGTTTTCTGATGTGAGCAAAAAATCTGCATTCCATGAATAAGTGTTTAACTGTCAGGGGTGTTGACATGTTTCACATTGTGGTTGTTGTTCTTGTTTGAGTATATAAGAGTGTGTTAGTTTTGTATGACCAATGCATAATCGGGACATAATGACTTGTTCCTTTCTAGACTTCCTTAAAGTTGGTCTGCAGCCTCCCAAAGTCGGTTTGATTAGGAAGAGTTTATTGTGGATACAGTTATTCCAGTGTTGCTGCCATTTTGTATGAAGGAATCTATTAATTTTAGGTTTCAAGTCAGTATATGGTATCTGGAACTTGTCAGGGATTAAATCTAGAGCCGATTTAGCTGCAGAGTCAGCTCTTTCATTCCCCCTCACTCCTATATGACTTGGTATCCAGCATATAATAATCTCTTTAGAGTTAGACATTGAGTCTAATCTATTCAGGAGCTTAATGATGAGAGGGTCTTCCAATGCTCCTCAGAGAAAAATACTTTGAAAGATGGTATTGTTGTTTTGTTTTGTTTTGTTGTAGACGATGGAATAGTCAGAAAGCAATGAGAAAAGGATTTTTTTTCTCAATAGGACAAAGAATTCGTAAAACTAAGAAACTTACAAATCATAAGGGGGGTTCGAAAATTACGAGTCCCCCCGTTAGATAAGTTTAGGCTGGGGGTGCCAAATAGGAGTGACTGATGGGACTGCTTCTGAACGCACAGGAAAGGGTGAGTGCGGGAGATAAACAGGGACTCAAGAATCTGTAGTTGTAGCTCGCTGTTGGAACTGCAAAGGACCGAAAACATAGCTGGGTGGTATGACCGAGAGCAAGTGGAGATTCTTAATAGATGTTGTCCAATGGTGGACGGAGTATTTATGTCTGCTGCTGTGGGACAGTCCACATTGCCAGAACGGATATATATATATATATATATATATATATAATATATATATATATATATAAAATCCCCTTCACATGACATTTTCCGTAATATACTTCCGGACAAATTTTAAATTTTCATAATATCCAAAAAATAAAAATAAAACCTTACAACTGTTCATACCTGTTTGCTTTATATATAAGAAAAACAAAAAATAGAAAATTTACAATATTAATTACAAAATTAAAAATTCTTTTTCTATAAATCTGTTGAAGACTAACCGTCAACAGGCCAATACTCATCCCGTTTTGAATAAGAGAATTCGTCTAGTGTCAAATCTTGTCAATATGTCTTCTTTTTTAAAAACTGTTACAATAAGATATGCATAATCTGATGACCGAGAAAAATACGGCGGAAGTGCTCACATTCAAAACTATTGTATAACTTTTTTTCTTTTTTGCAACATCAAGGTTTTTGTTTTGGACTCATATGACTTTTGTCTCCACTCTTATCAACACGGAGTATAAACAAGCTCTGAAGATGATTTTGATAAAATCGAAATATTGTTCAATATCAGCTATGAATATGTTATAAAATGTTTTCACTTTAACAGCATTTTGTGGTGTTTTCATATCTTTATATATATATATATATATATATATATATATATATATATTGGTTTGTTCTACGGCATATCAACCGCAGTGGTTTATTTAATGCCGATAAAGTCTTTTTTAAATAAATTCATTTTTAATGGATACTCAATTTTTTTAGAAATACATTTTTTTTATTTAACCCATAGTTGGGACCCTAACAGGTACTACCACTCCGGCTCAGAGTGGACAAGGGAGCAATGGTGATGAATGTGTGTTGCAGACCTCTTAAAATGGAACCGCACCATCAGACTTTAACGTCATTCCCAGGACATGTAGACCCTCAGCCGCCGCCTTGTAGCACCCATGATAAAAAGGGGCTGGGTTGCCATAAGGGCAATAGGGTTTAGTCAATCATTTAGGTGCTATGGCTTGACGTGACCAGCCGATTGATCGGAGGGGGCCTCTCCGACCGCCCGTCTAGCCCAAGATAGTGCCAAAGTGGAATATTGCAAGTCATGGACTGCTCAAACACCTGGGTTCTATCCTTAAGCATCCATCACAGGTTGCCACCCACAGAAAACAGATAGCCCCATTAGGGGAGTCTTACCTCTCTGCAGAGGTGCAATCGGTGTATTGTAACGCCCCAGCCGAAAGGGCAGCACATACACACTCACACATATATATAGGGGCCGGGTTAGCTCAGTCGGTAGAGCGTTCGGCTAGAAACCACAAGGTTTCTAGTTCGATACCGATCCTCGCCAACTCAGCGTATGAGTAGCACAGGGATCTGTGCGGTAAAGTAAGGAGCTGATGGTAGGTGTGGCGCTCCACCTCAGATGCTAAAACAATCTCCTTGGTCTAGCGCTATTGAAAAGGGGATATACTCCGTAGCTGACTGGCTGATACCAACTTTAGGCCACCCCGATGACTTTACTTACTTACTTATATCTTATTATAATGGAGATTGTGTGTTTGTTTGTCTGTAACCGAAACTATATTACTACTCAATTCACAGTTCCCTTAGTTATTTACATCACATTCTCCATGATTTTATTTTTATTTAAACCTCAATGAATAATAAAACAATGTTTTACATTATTAAGACTGTTGACCATATCTACATACTAATAATACGCAATTGTATTTATATATACAACAAAATAGTGGTTTACAGTGTGAATTGGAAGGCTAATTTGCATATTGATCTTAAAAATTGATTTTTTTAAATATATGCTAAGTATTATTGATTTCTAATTGTTTGGTTTTATCTTATTGAATATGAGCAAAAATCTCTGGGATAAATCTTAAAAGAAATTCATTAACAAGAAGAAATAATTGTAATATTATCCTTCACTTCCTATTTTAAGTAAATAGTTAAATTAGGAAAATTTACCAATGAAAGACGGGAGTAATGGAAAATGATGGAAGAGTTAGTTTCAAAGCTGTTCTATTTTTCGATAATACCCCCTCTGTTCCAAATCTTTTCATCAGCTTTCTTTTTTAGTTTTATTAGCCTTTCTAATTTAACATGATATTTTATTATATTAAAACTTAAAAACTTGCACCCGGAGGGTGCATAAATTTGCTAGTATATATAATGGCTGATTTATTACCGTCGGTATAAAAGCATTAAATGCCTTTTCTCAGATAAATCGCCTTGTAAATAACATCAAAATCTCTCTCTCTTACTCTCTTCCCACACACACAAACACACACACACATGTATATATATGAGATATCAATACTATTTATCTCAATGCTATTGATATAAGTGATTTAGACTGAGATAGATAGATACATACATACATACATAGATTCGCACAGACTACGAAAAATACTTAGAGATATATAAATAAAAAGAAAGAAAGAACGAAAGAACGGAAGAGAGGAAGCGAAAAGATAGATAGGAAGAAAGCAAGAATAAAGAAAGAGAGAGTGAAAGACAGTAAGTGAAAGAAAAAGAGAAAAATAAATAGATAGATACATACAATGACTGCTATTTACACAGTAGCATTGCAACCAACAAAGCCTTCATCAGATGATGACTCTGGGTTCAGGCATGGTTTCGGGGCCGAAGCATCATTACCACTAACCCAGAGCGCCCCAGCAGTATCTCACGATACCACCAGACTTTGTCGGTTTGATGTCACAAAATAGGACTGCCATATCCACGCTGATGCGGTTAGAGCTTTCTCCTGGATCTTATTTAGGTATTTCCTCTTGTCTGGTAGAGAAAGTCCAAGTTTAGACAAAAATGCCGAGGTTGAGTTGGCAATAAACCCCCGACATCCGACCTCAATGGGAAATACATCTGTGATCCATCCGTTTCTGGCACATTGTTCACGTAGGTCTTCATATTTTTCCAACTTCCGCTGATGGGCCCAATCCAGATTTTCTTCAAATGGAACTGTCAACTCAATGATTTGACAGTTCCATTTGATACAAGACACATACATACATACATACATACATACATTAAAAACGTTCAGGTTTTATTTCACCGCGTGTACTCGTATGTGTGACGTGTGCGTGATGTTGAATTAACATTCGGAAATATCTATCTATTTCAGTCTCCATTTTATTCATTCTGTACGTATCTATATATCTATCCACTGTTCATTATATATCTGTCTGTCTATATCCATCTATTTCAGTCTGTTTGTATCTATCTATCTATCCACTGTTCATTATATATCTGTCTGTTCATATCCATCTATTTCAGTCTGTTTGTATCTATCTATCCACTGTTCATTATCTATCTGTCTGTCTATATCCATCTATTTCAGTCTGTTTGTATCTATCTATCTATCCACTGTTCATTATCTATCTGTCTGTCCATATCCATCTATTTCAGTCTGTTTGTATCTATCTATCTATCCACTGTTCATTATCTATCTGTCTGTCTATATCCATCTATTTCAGTCTGTTTGTATCTATCTATCTATCCACTGTTCATTATATATCTGTCTGTCTATATCCATCTATTTCAGTCTGTTTGTATCTATCTATCTATCTATCCACTGTTCATTATATATCTGTCTGTCTATATCCATCTATTTCAGTCTGTTTGTATCTATCTATCCACTGTTCATTATCTGTCTGTCTATCCATCTATTTCAGTCTGTTTGTATCTATCTATCCACTGTTCATTATCTATCTGTCTGTCCATATCCATCTATTTCAGTCTGTTTGTATCTATCTATCTATCCACTGTTCATTATCTATCTGTCTGTCCATATCCATCTATTTCAGTCTGTTTGTATCTATCTATCTATCCACTGTTCATTATCTATCTGTCTGTCTATATCCATCTATTTCAGTCTGTTTGTATCTATCTATCTATCCACTGTTCATATCTGTCTGTCTGTCTATATCCATCTATTTCAGTCTGTTTGTATCTATCTATCTATCTATCCACTGTTCATTATATATCTGTCTGTCTATATCCATCTATTTCAGTCTGTTTGTATCTATCTATCTATCTATCCACTGTTCATATCTATTTATCTTCTTGTTCTTAACTATCTATTTCAGTCTATTTATCCACTGAATTATCTATCTGTCTGTTCATATCTATATCTATCCACTGTAAATTATCTATCTATTTCAGTCTGTTTGTATCTATCTATCTCACTTTTCTTATCTATCAATCTATCTCACTCTGTTTCTATTTTTCCTACTTTTACTTTACTTAGTAGACCACACCTGAACCTTTTGGGATCCTATTGTAACAGTGATCCATGATGATTCTGATGCTTCTATTTAGCAAGGATTAAAATATTCTAATCCAGGTGATTAATTTTCTGTTATTTTTCAGTCCAAAATTTTGATGAAAAATTTATTTCTGTGTGGACAAGCTCTGAATAGTATTTAATATATTTGCATTGGTTTTAATCCTTGTAGGTTCCAGAAGATTGTTTTGTTTTACGGCATATCAACCTCAGTGGACCATTTAATGCTGATAAAGTTTTGAAATAAAATCATTCTTTATGGATACTCAATGTTTTTTTATAAACACATTTTTCTATTTAACCCATAGATGACATCCTAACAGGTACTACCACTCCGAGTCATAGTGGACCAGGGAGCAATGGTGATGAAGGCATGCTCCACATTCCCCAAACCTCCAGAACTGAAACGTTATTATTAGATAGAGTTTAATGTCATTCTCAGGTTGTAGACCCTCAGCCACCGCCTTCTACCACCCATATACTAAAAAGGGTTGGGGAAATCATACTGATGCTAGGGCTTGATATAGCCAGCTGATTGATCGGAGAGGGCCTCTCCAACCACCCGTCTAGCCTCAGTAAGAGTCTAATTGGAGTGTTTTGCATGTCATGGACTGCTCATCCACCAGGATGCTGTCCTTAAGCATCACGGTTTGCCAACAGTTGGCCCCATTGGGGAGTTTCTACTGTTACATAATTATTGGTTCCCTAATACTTTTTTAAGGTAGTGTAGAAACATAATGGCGATTAGTGCAGCCCACGGCCTTGAAGGATGAGTGACAACACTTGACGTCACTCTCACATTGCCTTGCAGGGATAAATCGTGAGAACCGGAAGGCATAGAAGACCCTGTCTTCTGGTTTAAGGATACTAAGTAACTCAGTCAGTTAGAAGGCAGCAGCGAGCTCGAAGGTGTAAGTATCATTTCTAGGCGCATCCTGTCATCTGCGCAGATTGTCTGGGTTGGGGATTTACAAATAAAGTAACATCAACGTAAATCGAAGTCTTGTGTTTATTACCTAAAAACTAACAATGACACAGGGCTTCTGATAACGAGAAATCCCCATAGAAGACCAGACCGGAATCCCCAAGTTAACACCAGACGCTAGACCAGACCAAGATGATAGACGATCAGAATAGCAAAGCCGGCCAGAAGAAAAGACGACTAGAAGTAGTAAGAAAAGGGTATACAACATTATATCGATTTGGTACTGTGAAAACCTCAGTATGCAACACTACCCCTCTGCAGAGGTGCAGTCGATGTATTCTAAAGTCTCAGCCAACAGGGTTTTAAATTATTAGTATTAGATAGGAATACTTGAAAAAAGTTATATGGTTTCAAGCATTCCTATCCAATACTGTATTATCTTATAACTGTGTGCAAACAAATTATTATTATCAACAAATAGAAATAGTTCCTTGAAACGATATAATTGTGTATAAATTATTTGTACTAGCAAATATATGCACCCTCCGGGTGCAAGTATTTAAGTTTTAATGTAATGAAATATCGTATTAAATTAGAAAGTCTAATAAGAATGCAGATAAAAAGATTTGAAACAGAGTGGGGTTATAATAGAAAAATAGAAATGAAACTTACTCTTCCATCACTGCCGTCTTTCATTGCTGAATTTTACTTATTTAACTATTTAGTTAAATTAGGAAATAAAGAATAAAATTACATTTATTTTTTCTTGTTAATGGATTTCATTTAAGATTCATTGAAGAGATTTTTGCTTATATTCATTAAAATAAAACCAAACAGTTAGAAATCAATAATACAAAGCACATATTTAATAAAATCACATTTTTAATATCAATATGCAAATTAGCCTTCCCGTTCACACTGCAAACCGCTATTTTTTGTATATATAAATACAATTGCATGTTATTAGTTTGTAGATATGGACAACACTAATAAAAGGTGAAGCAATTTTATTAATAATTGAGGTTTAAATATAAATAAAATCATGAAGAATGTGTGAAAATAACTATGTTAATTGTGACACGATTAGTAATATAGTTTCGGTTACAGACAGAAAAACACACAATCTCCATTATAATAAGATAAGATAGAAATGCTTGAAACCATACAACTGTGTGCATCACACTCTTGGATACATTTGTATTGTTCTAAAATCTTCCGCTATATTTATATGGGATCCCCTGGTCTTTGTACTCCGATATGCAGTTTGCGAGCGTTGTAGCTGCCCTCTTTTTCACGTTCCTGAAGTTTCATTATAAGAGCGGAATCTATTTTAATTCCCCTTGGACCATTATCACATATTTTTCACTGGTTTGAGGTTGCTCAGAATCGGTGACTGTTATTGTCACTTCATATATAACTTCATATGTTTATCGGAAGCGCGTGTTGTAATGGCTAAAGTAACGGGAAATGAACACGTCGCCCCGAGTTCAAATCGTGGACGTGGTAATTGCATTTCACTTAGCGCTAATACCCTTGGGAAAGGTATGAATCCTACTCTCGCTCCAGCTAGTAGGGCAGACTGGGATTTAGCATACCAATACATTTCAAATTCTCCTAATTCTCTCTCTCTCTCTCTCTCTCTCTCTCTCTCTCTCTCTCTTCTCTCTCTCTCTCTCTCTCTACTCACAAAGAAACTAACCTATATAACGAGTGGGAAGTGCGTGGTGTAATGGTACTCGTCACCCCGACTTCAAATCCTGGATGTGCTAATTGCATTTCACTTAGCGCTAATACCCTTGGGAAAGGTATGAACCCTACTCTCGCTCCAGCTATAGATAAATAGTAGGGTAGACTGGGATCTTTAACCTTGGTTAGGCAACCAGTCTAGGAGAAGGAAAACTCTGAATTCAAACCTGTTGAACTCCGCTTAAGAAATAGACCCCATGTCGCATCCTGCCCGTGCGGAGGGGTTGGTAAATATATATATCGTTGTCACTGGCAATTTAAAACCAGAATTCTTGCAGGCTGTGGTTGTATGAGTGCTGTTGTATGGCTGCACCACTTCGATCCTAACGAGGCGCCTGGAGAGTAAGCTAGATAGGAGTTGCACAAGAATATTGCATATGATCTTGAACAAGTCGTGGAAACAACACCCCACAAGGATCAGCTGCATGGCCACTTGCCGCCAATATCAAAAACCCTCCGAATAAGACGAAGAAGACATACTAGACTGCTGGAGAAGTAAGGACGAACTCATAAGGGACATTCTCGTGTGGAAACCAGCACATAATCATGAAACATGCTAATTTGGGCCGCCCAGCAAGGACCTACATTGACCAGCTTTGCTCGGATACTTGATGCTGCAAAGCGGACTTCCTGGGGACAAGGATTTTTTTTGGTTTCAAATATGAAGAATGAAAAAATGGATTTTATTTTTTCTAAATTTTTATATTCAACCAATAGATGGGACCCTAACAGGTACTACCACTCCGGGTGATAGTGGACCAGAGACCAATGGTAGTAATATAGCGTCCATAGCTGAAAAACCATTGTTTCTACCATCAGTGGGGTATTCTATACAGAGTAAGAACGGCTAGAAGAAGGCTCGGCAAGGTGTTATACCTTCCATAGCTATAGACATTTTGCATAGATGGATAATTCAATATATTTTTTAAAGTGAAAAATCGACCTACACCAATGTAGCTGTAAAACCTTCATTGTTTCTATCATAAGTGGGGTCTTCGATACACAGCAAGAGGGGCTAGAACCGGGGTCGGCAAGGTGGTAGACCTTCCATAACTGTAAACATTTCGCATAGATGGATAATTTAATATATCTTTTTAAGTGAAAAATCGACCTACACTAATGTAGCTGTAAAACCTTCATTGTTTCTACAATCAGGGGTCTCCTTTATACACAGTAAGAAGGCCTAAAACAGTATAGCGCATAGGGTCAGGCAACTTGCCAAAGGCATACAGGCTTGGGGTCTGTCCATAGCAATTCTCGGACTCAGCATCGGCTCCGGATTCAAGGAGTACACAAACGACCTCAACCGTGATGGATTGAGTCTTCATCAACTTAATTGCACGATGCATAAAGACTCCTGCATTTGACTCGGACATCAACACGAATCGGTTTGATGAGCATCTCTTAAATTTGTCCATTTCCTGCTGGGGAAAATCCCGAAACTTGATTATAGATATCATATACAGAAACGTGTCCACCAATTGGGAATAATCGCCATCAACAAGAAATGGATTAGAAGCTGGATTGCCTTTGAAGTACAGCCACTTAGTCTGAAGTGTTTCTGCTATGATTTTGAAAATATCAAACCCCCCAGAGCTAAAGAAATCAAGTGGAGGTTTATCTTTAGTAATTTCACACAAGAGGATTTGAAATGCGCGCTTATTGGCAGCCACAAAACAGTTCGACGTATCCAGGCAATATTCTTGGATATGATCGATGAACCGTCGAACTTTGTCCGTGCTGTTTAACTTTTCGGCAATCAGCGCCGTTTGCAGAACCAACTGCAAATAGTGCTTGTTCTGTCTGCCAAGGATCCTGTCTAGAACCAGAACACCCTGGTAAGCAAGATCTAAAGGATTTTCTTGGAGATTCTGCAATTCTTCCTCTGTGCTGAATTCTTGGAAAAATTCAAGACATTCTTCAGGTAGCTCGTCATATTTCTTAGGTAAATTCGTGAGCCTCCTTGCCCGTAGAGCTTCGGTCCAAGCCACGATAGTTTTGTGCTGACTACATACATAAGAGGCATTCAGGATTTCCATTGCTTCGAGTTTATGTAAATAGGTATAGCCGGGCTGCAGCATCAAGCATTTAACTAATTTAAGATTTTGATAGATAGCAGCCAAGATTAAGGGGCTTATGCCGTCGTTGTTTCGGATGTTAACATCGGCCTTAGCATTTATTAGCTGGGATACGCACTCTTTCTTGTTATTAGCAACGGCTAAGTGAAGAACCGTATTACCCTCCTCATCTTGGTGGTTAACGTTCGAACCCTGACTGAGCAGAAACTTGAATACCTCAAAATGAACAATTGACTCCATTAGAGGGATCCTTCCCCGAAAGCACGATCGATTAACATCCCCATCCAACTGTACTATCCGTTTCACGGTACTTAGATCACCGAGGAATGTAGCCACCATGAGTGGCGTGTCAAACTTGTTGATAGGGTCGTTGATGTCGTATAGATCTTGCAGGATCAGATTGATCAGGGTCGGATTACGGACTAGCATGGCCGCCATAAGAGGGTGTCGACATTTTTTCCAGTGTTGGCACATTTTTCGGCGTCCCTGATGAAGGGAGAATTTGAGGAGGTAACGGGAGAGTTCGACATGGTTACATTCAATTGCCAAATAAAGGGGTATACACCCACAGATCCGATAGTTTACTACGTGGGTGTATTGTTGGATATTAAACCTTTCGAAGATTTCCTTGATCTGTTTTAAGGCATTATTCTTGATTAATTGAAACATTTTTTTCATCATGTTAAATATGTCCTCGGGGGTGGCTATTCTTTTCACTCGAGATGCTGTAATGAAAAAGAAAATTATTTGTGGGTTTTACTATGAACAGGCATTGGAAATGGTTTTTAATATTAAAAAAAAAAAAAAAGGCATTGGAAATTATTTTTTTATATAAAAAATGCATTGGAAATTATTTAAATTAAATATTCTGAAAAAAAAAATGCATTGGAAATTATTTTTAATATGAAAAAATGAATCGGATATGATTTTTACAATAAAAATGCACTGGAAATGACGTTTAATATAAAAATGCATTGGAAATGATTTTTACTATAAAAATGCACTGGAAATGATTTTTACTATAAGAATACATTGGATATGATTTTTACTATAAAAATACATTTGATATGATTTTTACTATAAAAAATGCATTGGATATGATTTTTACTATAAGAATACATTGGATATGATTTTTACTATAAGAATACATTGGATTGATTTTACTATAAAAATGCATTGGATATGATTTTTACTATAAAAATGCATTGGATATGATTTTACTATAAAAATTTGATATGATTTTACTATAAAATGCATTGGATATGATTTTTTAAAAAAATAAAATGCATTGGAAATGATTTTTTATTAATAAAAATGCATTGGGATTTTAATTCTTTGGGATTAATATATCGTTTGACGAGGTCTATCCTGGTTCTTTTGTCAAGTGTTGTGTTCTCTTTATATGCTGCAATGCAATAATATAATTAAGTCTGAAATATAATAATTTATATAAATTATTTGAACTAATAAAATTATGCACCCTCCGGACACAAGTATTTAAGTTTTAATTTGAGTAAAAATTATATCGAATTAGAAAGACTAATGAAATTAATTAAGCACGAAAAAAAAAAAAGAATATCAAACTTTCTTTTTGGTACAAATAATATTCAATTTATGTGAAATAATAATATAAAATAATTTGTGTCATAGATGCAGTGCCACATCGGGATATTGATCTGGATATGAAAGAATCAGAAATCATCAATGGTTTAACATTGGTTGACTATTTTTTGATAGCATTTTTGATTTCCTTGGTTAAAAATGTTTTTATAAACCAATTCTTTTGAAAAAATATAATTGGGTATGTCTAGTAAATGGGAGCGTATGTACAAATTATTTGTATTAGATAGGAATAGTGTTATATATTGTACAAACGGAAATATGAATTTCCGGTTTTATTAAACAAAGAAGTTTTAACAACTGCCCGTTATCAGATCAAGAGATAAAAATACGTGGGAGTAGCTATGAATATAAAAGAACCGAGGGCCCGAGACAGGTCAGTCGTCAGTTAGCCCCGGAGGCAGTCACCCGGAGAGAGAGTGAGGTGATCGGGGTCAGTAGTCGGCCGAGCGGGACCTCGTGTAGTTGGTGTCGGAAAAGCTAGCCTTAATATTTACCAACTGAAAAAGCTTGTCGCCCAGAAATTTAATCGAAGGACCGAAAGTCTAAAGACTGAATATATTAATTAAACTGACCCTCTCTCTCGAAGTTAAGAAGCTTGAATTTATTTCAATAAACTTCTGGAGGATAACTTTGGTGTTATTGTCATCCCTTACAACGAAGATAAAACTATTGCAATTTAGTACAGTGACGACGGCTATGCAACAATACTTGAAACTATACAACTGTGTCCCTATTAGTTGTATTAGATAGGAATACTTGAAACCATATAACTGTGTCCCCATTATTTGTATTAGATAGGAATACTTGAAACTATACAACTGTGTCCCCATTATTTCTATTAGATAGGAATACTTGAAACTATACAACTGTGTCCCCATTATTTCTATTAGATAGGAATACTTGAAACTATACAACTGTGTCTCCCAATATTTGTATTAGATAGGAATACTTGAAACTATACAACTGTGTCCCCATTATTTCTATTAGATAGGAATACTTGAAACTATACAACTGTGTCTCCCAATATTTGTATTAGATAGGAATACTTGAAACTATCCAACTGTGTCCCCATTATTTCTATTAGATTGGAATACATGAAACTATACAACTGTGTCCCCATTATTTGTATTAGATGGGAATACTTGAAACTATACAACTGTGTCAACATTATTTGTATTAGAAAGGTATATACATATCGGCCGGAACGTTGTACAGATAACAATCAAGATGAGGACAACAGTCCGAATAATCCAAATAATACTTTTAAAAATTACTATCCATCCATAATGAATTGAAACTTCTTCGGCATGAAATAACTCATCATATTTTGACATGCAGTAAAATCTGACCAACACGAGATCTAAACTTGATGTTCCACGAATGTTCCCAGAGGAAGCCCTCGTGTTATACATACATATTTTTGGTTACTAAGTTTAAATACCATAGAATGTAATAAATGGTCTGTTATATAATATTCAATTAGAAAAAAAAAATCCATATATTTTGTTACGACAGAAAGCTTTTTTTTTTTGGTTTGGTTTTGTTTTGTTTACGGCATATCAACGTTAGTGGGTCATTTAATGCCGATAAAGTTTGAAATAAATCAATTCTTAATGGATAATACAATTTTTTTATAAATACATTTTCTATTTAACCCATAGATGGGACCCTAACAGGTACTACCACTCCGGGTCAGAGTGGACCAGGGAGTAATGGTGATGAAAGGGTGATCCACATTCCCAAAACCTCCAGAACTGGAACCTCACCATCAGATAGAGTTTAACGTCATTCCCAGGATATGTAGACCCTCAGTCACTGCCTTCTTGCACGCAGATGATAAAAATGAGTTGGGACTTGCCATAAGGGCAATAGGGTTGGGAAAATCATATAGGTGCTAGGGCTTAACGTGACCAGCCGATTGATCAGAGGGGGCCTCTCCGACCGCCCGTCCAGCCCAAGTAAAGGCCAAAGTGGAGTATTGCATATCAGGAACTGCTCATCCACCTTTGGTTCTATCCTTAAGCATCACGGGTCGCCACCCACAGCCAACAGGTGACCCCATTGGGGGAGTCTTACCCCTCTGCAGAGGTGCAGTCGGTGCATTCTAACGCCCCAGCGGACAGGGCGGAAAGCTTTTTTTTTAAATTTTATTTAAGATTGATTCACAGTTATTAGTACGTTATTCATATTAATCAAAATTAATATTTTCTAGTAAAAATAAATCATATTAGAGGGACGATGTTAAATTTTATAGAAATCAAATTGTCGGAAAAAGATATTTTTGAATGTCTTCAAATCCAGATTTAATTGAAAGAAAAAAAATTCGAAAGTAACTTACCTTCAGCCATTTTATAACGTTTTTTGTTTTCTTTAATATACAAGTGTTTTTCCTGTACGATAAAACCGAGCGTTTAAAAATTACAAGAATTATAAGTATAGGTACCAGATATGATAAATAGTTAAAAATTTTAAAATATAAACTATTTAAACTGTAGCGTAAAACATACAGTTCTAAAGCTGATAAACCAGCAATAATAATTTAAAACAAAAAACGTTGATGTCCCAGCAATAAATACTTATGTTTCCTTCGTTAAAGGATAAAAATATATTGTTAAAAATTATAAGTTAAAATATATGTGGTTTATTTTTATAGGATTTTATTATCCAAATGAAAAAGAAAAGTATTGGGTGTGACCAAAATCAAGTAAGGGGTTTCGTCATCCGGATTATGGCTTACAGTTCATATTTTGAAAACTACAGTCCAACACTCTCGCCAGTTCGATCCTTGCTGGCGTCTGTTCAAACCAGATGATAATTTAAAAAAAAAAAACCTTGATGTTCCAGAAACTAATATCTATGTTTGCTTCGTTGAAGGATAAAAATATATTGTTAAAAATTATATGTTCTCACTGATATATAATGGTAACCTCTTTCCAATTTGGTCAAAGTTAGAATGAGGTTTAGTATTCAAAAAAGAAATATTAATATTCCAATTGAGTTGAGCAGTCATTGTTTTTTTTTTCTTTTTTCTTTTCATTTATTATCATTATATCCTTTTTTATAAGTCATTCACCCGCCTAGGGTTATTTCATGAGTTGAAGAAAAAAATTCATAATCCAATTGAAATATATATATGGCTTACATTTATAGACTTTTATTATCTAAATAAAAAAGGAAAGCATTGGGTGTGACCAAAATCAAGTAAGGGGTTTCGTCATCCGGGTTCTGGCTTACATGTCATATTTTGAAAACTACAGTCCAACACTCTCGCCAGTTCGATCCTTGCTGGCGTCTGTTCAATCCAGATGATATTCTTTTTCTCACCTCACTTCTTCTCACTGATATATCATGGTAACCTCTTCCCAATTTGGTCAAAGTTAGAATGAGGTTTATTATTTAGAAAAATAAATATTAATAATCCAACTGAGTTGAGCAGTCATTGTTTTGGGGCTTTTTTTATTTATTATGATTAGAGCCTTTTTTAAAAGTCATTCACCCACCTAGGGTTATTTCATGAGTTGAAGAAAAAAAATGAATAATCCAATTGAAATATATATGGCTTACTTTTATAGATTTTTATTATCTAAATGAAAAGAAAAGCGTTGGGTGTGATCAAAATCAAGTAAGGGGTTTCGTCATCCGGGTTCTGGCTTACAGGTCATACTTTGAAAACCACAGTCCAACACTCTCGGCAGTTCGATCCTTGCTGGCGTCTGTTCAAACCAGATGATAATTTTTTTTTTAAACCTTGATGTTCCAGCAACTAATATCTATGTTTCCTTAGTTGAAGGATAAAAATATATTGTTAAAAATTATATGTTCTCACTGATATATAATGGTAACCTCTTCCCAATTTGGTCAGAGTTAGAATGAGGTTTAGTATTCAAAAAAGAAATATTAATATTCCAATTGAGTTTAGCAGTCATTGTTTTTTTCTTCTTTTTTCTTTTCATTTATTATCATTAGCGCCTTTTTTTATAAGTCATTCAACCACCTAGTGTTATTTCATGAGTTGAAGAAAAAAATTCATAATCCAATTGAAATATATATGGCTTACTTTTATAGACTTTTATTATCTAAATGGAAAAGTAAAATCATTGGGTGTGACCAAAATCAAGTAAGGGGTTTCGTCATCCGGGTTCTGGCTTCCATGTCTTACTTTGAAAACTACAGTCCAACACTCTCGCCAGTTCGATCCTTGCTGGCGTCTGTTTAAACCTGATGATATTCTTTTTCTCACCTAACTTCTTCTCGCTGATATATCATGGTAACCTCTTCCCAATTTGGTCAAAGTTAGAATAAGGTTTAGTATTTAAAAAAGAAATATTAAAAACTAGCAGAATTAAAGAAGAGCTGGATAATGAGGAATTGATTCGTTTATAAATGTGCTTATGGCTGATATTATGTGAGGCACTTTTGGCCTGATGCAAAAGGGGTCACATTTTGGCTGTGCCTGGACAGGATACGTTTCAAGAGTGATCAGATGGGATCAAGGACGGATCAAAATGTGATCCATGCTAGAATAGCGAGGGCATACGCTGAGTTGGCGAGGACAGGTATCGAACTAGGAACCGTGTGGTTTCTAGCAAAACGCTCTACCGACTGAGCTAACCCGGCCCCTGTTAAGACCCCCTAACTGGAGCTACAATACAGCAAGAATAGCTCCGTTGCTAGCACCTAATACCCAGGTTTCTGTCGGTAAAAGTTAAAAATATATTAATATATAAAAATGATACGTTAATAATATATGATTTATTTTATAGGATTTTATTAATCAAATAAAAAGAACAAGAAAACCATTGTCATCCAGGTTCCTACTTTCCCACTTACGTGTCGTAGTTTGAAAATTAAGTTACGCGTAATCGCAAGTTCGATCCTTACTGGTGGCAGTACTATCCAGCATAGATTTTATTTTTCTCGCACTACTACGTTGATCTGGATTAGAATAAATTTTACTATCTAAAAAGAGAAAAATAATTATCAAAATGATTCTTTTGAGATGAGCAATCATTGTTTTATTTTTTTTATTTCCAATGCATTTTAATAGAAAGTAATCATTTCCAATGTATTTTATAGTAAAAATAATTTCAAATGCATTTTTATAGTAAAAATCATTTCCAATGCATTTTTATAGTAAAAATAATTTCCAGTGTATTTTTATACTAAGTAATCATTTCCAATTCATTTTTATAGTAAAAATAATTTCCATTGCATTTTTATAGTAAAAATAATTTCTAATGGATTTTTATAGTAAATATAATTTCTATTGCATTTTTATAGTAAAAATCATTTCCAATGGATTCTTATAGTAAAAATCCTTTCCAATGTATTTTTATAGTAAAAATAATTTCCAATGCATTTTTATAGTAAAAATCATTTCCAGTGTATTCTTATACTAAGTAATCATTTCCAATTCATTTTTATAGTAAAAATCATTTCTAATTCATTTTTATAGTAAAAATAATTTCCATTGCATTTTTGTTTTGTTTTACGGCATATCAACCTCAGTGGGTCATTTAATGCCGATAAAGTTTTGAAATAAATCAATTCTTAATGGATAATACAATTTTTTTATAAATACATTTTTCTATTTAACCCATACATGGGACCCTAACAGGTACTACCACTCCGGGTCAGAGTGGACCAGGGAGCAATGGGGATGAAGGGGTGCTCCACAGTCCCGAAACCTCCAAAACTGGAACCTCACCATCAGATAGAGTTTAACGTCATTCCCAGGACATGTAGACCCTCAGCCACCGCCTTCTAGCACCCATATGATAAAAAGGGATTGGGGCTTGCCATAAGGGCAATAAGGTTGGGGAAATCATATAGGTGCTAGGGCTTGACGTGACCAGCCGATTGATCGGAGGGGGCCTCTCCGATCGCCGGTCTAGCCCAAGTTAGGGCCAAAGTGGAGTATTACAAGTCATGGACTGCTCAATCGCCTGGGTTCTATCCTTAAGCCTCACGGGTCGCCACCCACGGCCATCAGGTGGCCCCATTGGGGGAGTCTTACCCCTCTGCATATGTGCAGTCAGTGCATTCTAACGCACCAGCCGACAGGGCTGAAGTCAAAATTAAATTTTGTGTCGCCTTCTTGGATGAATATAAAGTATTAGCAGGACTTAACCCAGTATGATAATTATTACAACGTTTGATATGTTTACTTAAGAGCTATTGCTAAATAGTTCAACATGTAAAAAGTATAACAACCTTGATTTAACTCTCCCACTCTTTTTTCTTTCCTTCTCATTCTGCTTGATTGAAACATATTAGCGTTATCGCTTCCGCACACTTATCACCACTTTTCATCTTTCCCCTACTCTCTTTCTTTTTTATTATACTTTTTCTATCTAGCATGTCCTTTTTCTTCCCTTTCTTTATAATAAAAACGGAATGGTCCATTATTTAGCTAAGTTGACGAGACACATATCGAATAAATATTCTGCACATAAGCAACACCAGATAATCAGGATTTATATTTTCACACTTCATATTGGACGAATTTGACGGTCTCATTTTTAACCGATGGGTGTTGCAAGATATTAATGGTCGGATGATTAAGGAACAAGTGTATTAATATATAGATGTATCTATGTAAAGTTTCTACCATTAACTGGGTGTGGCACAACGTATATTTTTTTAAGAGGAGTAAAGCTGGTTTGAATCCAGAAATTTCTCCAGAATATTAAACTCCTAGAAACTGTACAGAGACGTGCAACCAAAAGAATACCCTCCACAATGCATCTGCCATACTGTAACGTTGTGGCTTCTATTAGCGATACGTAACGTAGTGGGATCAGTTAGGGATCTATTACGTTGGGGTACCAGTTCGTAATTAACGTTAGTGCCTTTCCTTCTTCGGCACTACTACTCGTATATTCGTACGTACGGAGTTTCGTTTGTTTACATACACAGATCTAGCTGTAGCAGTCAGCCTCTTCTTAGCCCCAAAATCTTCTCCCACTTCTTTTGGTCAAGCGAAAGATATCACTTACACAGGCCGCGTGCTCCTCGTTACGGCCAATTGACTTGTTGACAAGTATATATCTCCAGTCAAGTATCTGTTCCCGTTTGTTTGTTTAATGGCTTTCATTCATGAATCCCATTACGATTTCTTTGGCGTGTAGTAAATAAAGGTGATGAACAGTACCTCTTGTTTTTCATGAATTTTATTTCCTTAATGAAAGTTATTGAGGGAGAGAGATAGTCAGCTTCCTTACATATGTTTCTAATGATGCTCTTAACTTCGTTCCAACGGTCAGTACCAATTATCAGGCTTAGGTATGTTTTTACTTCGTGCAGTGTACAATATTACTTCTCAGGTTTCAAACAGCGACACCATATCTGCATTCCAGGACCCCAGTCGCTCGCCTCTCACCAGCTCGGTCAAACCAAACTCAACTGACCTTTCTCCCTCGGTCTCCCGGAACTCAACTGATTCAAAATCTAAGGTTCCCTCATTAAATAGAAATCGAAGTGGAATCTTCTAGAATCTTCTCGAACCTTTCGAACGTACTAACTGTTTTACCAAATTACACGTGTCACTTAAGAGGTCGACGGGTCAACCATCCTTTCTTCTGACAAACCGATTAAACTAAATTTTACTAGCATAATCCCAGACTTAATGGCTCCGAATAGACTCAAAGGTGATAATTAGTTTTACATTGCTTCCCCACTCCCGTAAGATCTGAGAATCATGATACATCCTATTAAGGTTTCTCTGTGTCTGGCACAAGGCCACAAATATGGTGTTCCTAGGTCCATTATGCTACAATACTCTGAACGTCTCGCTGCCCTGGGAATGGATTCGCTGAAACATCGGCGTCTGGCAACTGACCTGGTAAACGCTCATAAGGTCATTAATCATCTTAACAACAGCAACCTTGAGCACCTTTTTGATCTCCATCTTTACCAACACACGTGGGCATGTCTACAAAGCCAGAAAACAGCACTGCTCACGAGACTCTCGGAAACATTTTTTTCACGCTCAGAGTTGCGGAGACATGGAATAAACTGCCCGCGTCTTTTGTAGGCTGCCGGCGCACTGAGTCTTTCAAAGCCTCCATGCTTCCTGTAGTCCGCCGACACTATACCTGATGCCACTCTACACATACATATGCACACACGCGCACACATACATGCATATTACTACTGTAAACTGTTCATGTTCCTGACACTAATACATTATTCTGTGTACTTGACACGAGACTTTGATGAGTTTTGGTGCACCTGAGCACTGTACACAATAAATTTCATTATTATAAACAGTCTTATCCTGGATTAGAACCATGGGTCACCAATTCCATTTCCTATTGATAACCGTTATGTTAAGAGCGCTTCCATTTTGTCGTGTGATATAAACGAATTTTTATTCATTTTATATGTACATACATATTAAGTGACAGTAAGAATTCTCCGTAGTCTTGTCCTACCATATCAATTCGAACCTATATCAGCTATTATGAAAGATCGAGAAAAAACATCCAAACAAGTAAAGACATTCGAATTTATTTGTGATTATTTACCAAGTCTTCGATTATACTATACTATACAAGACAGAATTCCCTCATAAGTGATTTTATTATTCAAAATCACTTCTGTAGCTAGCCACACAAGTTTGGAGCTATCTGGCCGTGAACCTACGGTATACCGTCCATAGGGGTAAAATTATTAAATCATATGTAACTAACACATTAAAAATTCTACGGATCCTTTTTAGGGTCTGGATTGATAGTTTTTCTCTTAAGAAAAGCATTTCAAAAAATTATTATATTTAGAACAAAGTATATAATTATATTCAGGTAACACATTAAAAATTCTATGGAAACTTTGTGAGATAAATTATTTTTTCTTTTAAGAAAAGTATTCAATAATGATTTTATATAAAGAACAAATAATAGTTTCGTTTTTATATGTTTGCAATATCTGTTAGAAAGATATATAGTGACTTTAATAAAATAAAAATATATCACAATATGTTGCAGATACTATTGTTCCAATTCTTTTGGCGCGGAAATAAATTCAAATAGACAAAGGAATTGAGAAACAAAGGATGTTCCAGCCAGAAGTCTGGATCGAACAAAGAGGAAGAGTGATTAGGATCAGAAGCTTACTGTTGACCGTGTCAAACGAACGGGCCACAAAAAAACAACAATAGCAGGATGACAAAAGGCTTCCTGTTGACTGATGACAAAGCTAGGATTGCAGGTCACGCAGTATAGTTCCGGTGGAATTTGAATACACCAGGGCATGCTGGGTAAAATTGAAAAGGTGACGGTTAGACGGAAAATCAGTCAGTTGAGCTTTGGTGGCAACGAGCTTCAGTCAATCCCGTCGACTCTCCGAAGAAAAGACTTCTAAGAACTACTGTTCATTTCACCACTCACCCAAGCCGGCGCACACCTCCTTTCATCCACGCCAACCGAGGAAGAAAATAAAGTCCAGCTTTCTTTTGTATACCTGTGTTGGTTTTTGATCCCGTGTACTACACACCAGCGCTGTCAATTGATACAGTATATAACAAATATTAAATAACTCCATATCAACTCGAACCTGTAGCAGCTATTATGAAAGATCGACAAAAATATCCAAACAAGTAAAGACATTCAAATTTATTTGTTTTTATTCACCAATTCTTCTCTCATATGTGATTTAATTATTCAAAATCATTTCTGTAGCTAGTCACTCAAGTTTGAAGCTATCTCACCGTGACCCTACCGTATACCGTCCATAGGAGTAAAATTATCAAATTATATGTAGCTAACACATTAAAAATTCTACGGATACTTTTTAGGGTCTGGATTGATAGTTTTTCTCTTAAGAAAAGCATTTTTTTAAATTATTATATTTAGAAAATATATATATATACCGTATTTGACGGCATATAGGATGCACTTTTTTCCCAAAATTTTGGCTAAAAAAATTGCTGTGTCTTATACATCGTAGGTGAAGTTTAAGACCTCCCGTCGGCCTAGGCTAATCTTTTTTATGATGCTCACTAACCCAGCTAACGCTGTGTACATTTACCTACCCTAAATTATGCTTACTGCATGCTTGTACTGCCAAATTGCTTTTATACAGCTATGTTTCTGCTTGTGTAATGCACAGCGCGAATGTTTTCAACAATATATGCTTACATACACTAAAAACTTTTTTTTCCTGAATCTGACCTGCTGAAATGCTTATTGCTGCCTGTACTGCCAAATTGTTTTTATACAGCTATGTTTCTGCTTGTGTAATACACAGTTAGACTGTTTTAAACAATATATGCTTAAATACATTAAAAACTGTTTTTCCTAAATGTCACCTGCTAAAATGCTTATTGCTTGCCAATACTGCCAAATTGCTTTTATACAGCTATGTTTCTGCTTGTGTAATGCACAGCTAGATTGTTTTCAACAATATATTCTTAAATACACTAAAAACTTTTTTCCTGAATCTGACCTGCTGAAATGGGGGGGTGCGGCTTATATGGACGTGCGTCTTATATGCCGTCAAATACGGTAATCATTTTCAGGTGACATTAATAATTCTATGGATACTTTGTGAGGTCCGGGTTGATATTTTTCTCTTAAGAAAAACATTAATAATTTATTATGTTTATAACAAAGTATAAAATCATATTCAGGAGACACATTAAACATTCTATGGATACTATGTAAGGTCCAGGTTTATATTTTTATCTTAAGAAAAACTTTTAATAATTTATTATATTAGAACAAAATATTGTATTGTAATTTCAGTCTCGGAAGACTATAATAAAGTTTTTGTGCCCCTGAAGTTACAGTGCCTCCTGTGACTATGAAGTCCGATGTTTGAAAAACATTCTCGACTACAGATGTCGCATTTGAAGCCTGTCCCTGAAGATGTTGATGTTCCGGTGCTTTGTTGCCACTGCTTTCTTCTGGATCTCTTAACTTCATGGTGTTTCGTCAGGGAGACTTCTGATATTAACTGTCCTCTACGGAGATTCTGCCGCCACTGAGGGCGGTCCTGAGCCAAATTTTCCCAGCTGGAGGGGGCAATGCCAAATCACCTGAGATCATTCTTACAGACATCGATGCATCGCAGCTGGGGGCGACCAATCTGACTTTTACCAGACGAACGCTCTGCATAAAGAATGTCTTTCGGGATTCTTCCATCATCCATCCGACGTACTTGACCCAACAAAATATATATAATCATATTCAGGTGATACGGTAAACATTCTATGGATACTTTGTAAGGTGCGGGTTGATTTTTTTCTCTTAAGAAAATCTTTTAATGATTCATTATTTGCAGAACAAAGTATATATAATAATATTCAGGAGATACATTAAAGATTCTATGGATACTTTGTAAGGTCCCGGTTGATATTTTTCTCTTATGAAAAGCATTAATAATTTATCGTATATATAATTATATTCAGGTGATACAATAAAAATTATATAGATACTTTGTAAGGTCCTGGTTGATACTCTTTCTCAAAAGAAAAGCATTTAAAATGTATTATATGTAGAACAAATTATACACTTATATTTTAGGTGACACTTTAAAAATTCTATGGATACTTCCTAAGATAATATTTTTTTTAAGTATTGAATAATTTTCTTTTATATTAAGAACAAATAATAATTTCGTTTTTATAAATTTCCAATATTTGTTAAAAGCGATATAGTGACTTGAGTAAATACTATATTACAATAGTAAAATAATCATATCGACTCGAATCTGTCTCTCTCTCTCACTCTCATATATATATATATATATATATATATATATATATATCTTATTATAATGGAGATTGTGCGTTTTTCTGTCTGTAACCGAAACTATATTACTAATCGAGTCACAATTAACATAGTTATTTACATCCCATTCTTCATGATTTTATTTATATTTAAACCTCAATTATTAATAAAATTACTTCACCTTTTTATTAGTGTTGTCCATATCTACATACAAATAACATGCAATTGTATTTATATATACAAAAAATAGCGGTTTGCAGTGTGAACAGGAAGGCTAATTTGCATATTGATATTAAAAATGTGATTTTATTAAATATGTGCTTAGTATTATTGATTTCTAACTGTTTGGTTTTATTTTAATGAATATAAGCAAAAGTCTCTCCAATGAATCATAAATGAAATCCATTAACAAGAAAAAATAAGTGTAATTTTATTCTTTATTTCCTAATTTAACTAAATAGTTGAATAAGTAAAATTCAGCAATGAAAGACGGCAGTGATGGAAGAGTAAGTTTCATTTCTATTTTTCTATTATAACCCCACTCTGTTTCAAATCTTTTTATCTGCATTCTTATTAGACTTTCTAATTTAATACGATATTTCATTACATTAAAACCTAAATACTTGCACCCGGAGGGTGCATATATTTGCTAGTATATATAATGTTGATAGAACAATAATTCAATCAAAATACGTCTGTATTCAAAATGTAGGAACGCCCTGATTTTTAGTTTTTAAAATTCAACTAATTTATCTTAATACATTGTCACCCATCAACAGGTAACTGTGGTAAATTTCATCGCTGTTTTTATCAATCTATTTATATAAAATTGTCTGCTGACCGCTAGAGATTGTCGACCATATGACCTTTAGGCATCCCTTTTTGATCTCGATTAAGAAAGGACATGTTTTTCATTTACACTGTCAATATCCGGTTGTTTTTAACAGACGATTTTTAGAGTTTAAAAAAATTATAAGACTAACCCCTAACCCTAACCCATAAAAAAACGGATATTGACGGTGTAAATGAAAAACATGTCCTTTCTTAATCGAGATCAAAAAGGGGTGCCTAAAGGTAATATGGTCAGAGATTGTCATCACTGTTTTGGCATTCTTCCATTACCGGCAGTAAGCACTAGATCTGATACTTCTTGCTTGGAAAATGATCTGGCTGAACTTGCACAATGGTCGGAAAATTAAATCGGGAAGTTTTTTTGGAGCCCCCCCCCCCCATGACAGTTTAACTACACTCTATGAATGAACTTTTTGCGAATTAGGTTACGGTTTAGGGGTTTGGGGATTACGGTTGGTTTTAATTACCTATTGCTTAAAACAACAACAACAACCCCCCAAATTACTATACATTTAATTAACCATTGACATTAATTATTGAATCAGTAGACACATTAGTCTCAGTTGTTTGTGTTTGTATTGCAATGTATAATTTCAATTAAACTTGTTTTTTTTAATATTTTTTAACAATAAATGTATAGTAATTTGGTTTTTTTATTGTATATTTTAAAGCAATACGTAATAAAAAAAAACTTATTTCCCAAAACTGTAACCCAATTCGCAAAAAGTTCATTCATAGACTGTAGTTAAACTGTCATGGGGGATCTCCAAAAACTTTCCGTTTTAATTTCCTGACCGTTGTGCAAGTTTAGCCAAGAATCTATCTCAGACTATTCTGAGAGATCTAAAAAAAAAATCATCTAAACGAGTAAGGATACTATTTATGGATATTAAGGAACTCTTTGATTTTCGTTGGTAGAATTCCTTCGTACTTGATTCCATTGTCCAATATCACTCCCGCTGCTAGGCACTGTAAGTTAAGCGGTATCACTAGAGTAATCTGTAATATGGATATTTCATTAGATGATTTTTTTTTCTTTTAAGAAAAGTATTGAATATTTTTTTTATATTAAGAACTAATAATAGTTTGGGAGAATAAGTGCTTAATTGAAGTCGTACCTAATTTTGAAAATTAATTAATTAATAATGAATTTTGTTTAGCCATACATTTAATAGGTATTCCCGCCTAATTCATTATTAATTAATTAATTTTCAAAATTAGGTACGACTTCAATTAAGCACTTATTCTCCCAAAAATTATCGGCAAAAAGCCATTCTAAACAAACCGTGTTTATAATAATAGTTTGGTTTTTATAAATTTCCAATATTTGTTAAAAAGAGATATAGTGACTTGAATATTTACTATATCACAATATGAAAACGATTATATCGTCTCGAACCTCTATCAGCTATTCTGAAAGATCTAAAAAATGATCGGGCCGGAGACCGGGGCGCATTTGTGCGATTGGGCCGGAGATCGGAGGAAATGGATTTTAGTCCAACAGAAAGAAAACTAAATAAGAATTGCGATTCTGAACTGTTAATGATTATTTCGACTACGACGACGGATTTTCCAGCTGCTAGACGAAGACGAAGAATGTGTTGACCAAAAGAAAGTCTAACTTGTGAGAGGACGGCGGACTCGCTTCTTTTTGACCCAACCTCTATTTTCCCCCTACTTTATAACAAGTAAGGACACTATTTATGGATATTAAGGAACTCTTTGATTCTCGTTGGTAGAATTCCTTCATACGTGATTCCATTGTGAAATATCACTCCCGTTGATAGGCACTGTAAGCTAAGCGGTGCCACTAGAGTAATCTGTAATATGGATATTTCATAAGATTTTTTTTTTCTTTTAAGAAAAGTTTTGAATAAGTTTTTTTTTTTTATTTTTATATGAAGAACTAATCATAATTTTGTTTTTTATAAATTTCCAATATTTGTTAAAGAGATATAGTGACTTGAATACGTACTATATCACAATATTAAAACGATCGATATGATAATTTTGTATTCTTTCCTAACAAGCAATGGATAAAATATGAAACAAAATGAGAACAATCCACTGAATATAAGACCTTCTAGTAACTTAACCAAATAACTAGTTGGGAGAGAGAGAGAAAGAGAAAAAGAAATTATGTAAGTAGTATGTATGCTGTAACTCATAAGCAACGTTCTCATGTAGAAGCCAACACGTGGACATGCTAATGTGGTCCGCCCACCAAGGACCTACATTGACCAACTATGAAAGGATGCTGAATGCTGCATAGAAGACCTCCTTAGGACGATGAATGATAGAGAAGGTTGGCGAGAAATTGTCATGGATATCCATGCTAATTGCGACTCGAACCTCTATCAGCTATTCGGAGAGATCTAAAAAAAAATAATTATCTAAACAAGTAAGGACACTATTTATGGATATTAAGGAACTCTTTGATTTTCGTTGGTAGAATTCCTTCGTACTTGATTCCATTGTCCAATATCACTCCCGCTGCTAGGCACTGTAAGCTAAGCGGTGTTGCTACAGTAATCAAAGAGCCACCCCAATGTGTATTGTCCATAGCTGTAAAACCTTCGCTGTCTCTGTAATCTGTATGTCCTCCATACTCCAAAAGAAGAGCTACAACATCATCAAATGTATCTTGAGGCACATGCTTAACCGCATACATAAGTGGGGTCCGTCGGAAGTAATCCTTCGAGTTCGGATCGGCTCCGGATTCAAGGAGGATCCTAATGAGCTCAACAGTGCTCCAGGGTCTGGTCCCCATCAACTTAATCGCACGGTGCAACATAGACCGACGGAGTCTGACTCGGAGATCCATTCCGACTACTTCTGTGACCAGTTCATTAAATAGGTCGAGATACTGTTGGGAAACATTCTCTGTATTAGTTGTAGACGTCATAAAAAGGAAGGTATCGACTATGTCAGAATAATGGCTGTCAACAATAAAGGGGTTATCAGATATATCATCTTCGAATTGATCCCAGATCTTTCCCGCTGCTTGTGCTACCATTTTCAAAATGGCAAACCCTCCGTTTTCAAAGAAGTTATTCGGATCGTCATTATCAACAACTTCAGAGAAAAGGGTTTGGAAGTAGCTTAATTTGGCGGCCACAATAGAGACCGATGATTCCTGGCAATATTCTTGGATATAATCGATCAATTGCTTAACCTTATTCATTTCGTTTCTCAATTTCGCAATCGATGCCGTTTGCAACAGAAGTTGCAGATAGAGTCTATTATTTCTTCCCAGGATCCTTTCAGTGACCAGAATACTCTGGTAAGCAAGACGTAAAGGGTTACCTTGAAGATTTTCCAATTCTCTCTCTGTGGTGAATTCTCGGGAAAAGTTCAGAACCTCCCGGGCCGGAATCAAACAGATCTTAGGAAGATTCTCTCTCCTTCTCATCTGTAAAGCTTGTCTCCATGGCTCAATAACGGTCTCCCGAGCACATATATAGCAAGCACCTAAGATTTCTAAAGACTTTATCTTCTCCAAGTCAGAATATAAAACATATCTGTTCAAATATACAACCTCTTCTAGTTTTAGATTCATACTAGCCCAAATTAAAGGATTTAATCCTTCACTGTTTCGGGCCCTAACATCAGCACCAGCGTTGATTAGGTGGATTACGCTTCCTTTGTGTTGCCTAAACAGGGCTAAGTGAAGAGCCGAAAAGCCCTCATCATCTCGGCCGTCAACATCCGCATTCTTACTGATAAAATACCGACACATTTCGCTGTTGCTAGTCGACTCCATAAGAGGGTTCCTTCCCAGAAAGCACGATTTATTAATATCAGCTCCCAGTACAACTATCAGTTTAACGGAGAGTAGACTGCCTAGGGATATAGCAAGCATTAACGGTGTTAAGGGACCGCTTATGGTCTCGTTCATATTGGGGAGGTGCTGCAGGACCAGTTCAATCAGCTCTGGGTCATCGGCAAAGAGGGCAGCAATAAGGGGGTGCCGGTGGGTTTTCCAGCTTTCGGACATTGCAACAGGTCCTTGAAGGAGAGACATTTGGATGAGGTATCGAGAGATTTCGATGTTGTTAAAATTAACCG
>CM042181.1:498056-513056 GCA_023376005.1 Doryteuthis pealeii | reverse complement strand
CCTTGACGCTGCCACAGGAAACGATACATGACACACAACGTAAACATATACAAATATACTCATGAGACAATTAGCCGTGTGAGAATCTAAATGCAAATTTTGTTCTATAAGAGGCAATAAATGATTTTTCAAAAAAGTGTTTTAAGCGAACAAAATAATTTACTTGAACAAGCTTCATCTTTTCTTTATCAAAAAATAACGACTGAACAGTTATTCCACAGAATTAATTGCATTAAAAACGAATCGAATTTATGGCCCAAAACTACAGTGTTGATGATAGGAAATTTAAACAACCAGATTGGTTCAACACGAGTGACATGAGCATCGGGTGAAGTCAACTGCCAAAAGCATTGCTGAAACAGGAAACAGGACATTTTATTGTGGAATAGTTTATGTATAGAAACAAAATATTTTCACACAATAGTTCTAAGTACTATATAAATGAACGCCAATGCGGCAGTATGAACTGTTAATAATAATAGGTTAGCCCTGCTGTGGGCAATTTTACAACCCTCAGGCTGTATGCGACCACAATGTTGTTTCCTTCGGCCCACGGATAACATTCCAGGAAAAAAAAAACGTGTGCGACAAATATAACGGATAAATCGTTTTCGTCTGAAAAAAAAACTTCACTTGAATTTAAAAAGTTTCCCATGGAGTTCAGCTTAAACTAATAACCATGCAGTTATATCGCCAGACGTCAAAGAACATGTTTAATTCCTCTGTATCATCCATCATCATCATCATCATCATCATCATGTCACAAATATCTATGATCTCTCGTCAACGTCATCGCTATCATTCATATGCTCTTGGGAAGGTCCTCTGCGTAGGATCCAGTATCCTGCAGAGCTGATGCAATGTAGGTCTGCTGGCCGGTGTGCCATGGCTGGTGGGTTTCCATAGGAAAAAACTCACTAAGTTCGCTCCTTGCTTCACCGGCATATGCCCCCAGTTCTGTCCTTGTTCGTCTCACTCAGATATGTCTTGTGTGCATAGGTGGCGCATGTGGCCACACTGCTGCTTTTTGGCTTGGAGTTGTTTTCACAATTTAATATCGCGCACAGCATTCTCAGTGCAGTCGCCTATATGGCTTATTCGCCCTAGGCACCTCGTTAGGCAGTCCAAATGGGGGCAGCTATACAGTAGCAGCTTACAACTACGGCCTGGCAGAAATATCGCTTTAATCGTTGGGTGGGGGGCGGGGGGGGGTGGGGGGGGGGGGCTTGGGGGAGGGGATCGAATTTTACCTCTATGACAGATCATGCCTTCCTATACATGAATTAAGATAGTTTTCTGTGGATAATTTGACAAATCCCCTGTCCACCGACAAATTTATGTTTCATACCAGAAAAACATTTTCCGACACAAAATAACATGAAAGATTAATTTGAAAATGTTAACATAGATACTATTTTGTCCTTCTTGCGAGAAATAAAAGTATATCGAAAATTATTAATCGGATATTAAATACATCCAGGAGACCACTTGCGGAACGCACCAGAGATGCGAAATGGATTACTGTAATTTGCACCTTGACAATTTGTTTTTAGAGAAAAAATTACACAAAATAATTCCAATATGATGTCATGTTATTACAAGGTGAGTCAAAAAATTATCGAGATTTTTTGTACTTTTTTGACACACCTTGTATTCTGAAAAAAGAATAACGTCCATTCGTTTTTTTTCAGAATACAAGGTGTGTCAAAAAGTACCATGCTAAAAGCTGTATTTATCAAGATAGAAATGAAGAATTGGTAGAAACGTATTTTTTTTTTTCAGAATTCAAGTTGTATCAAAAAGTCAAAAAACCTGGATAATTTTTTTGACACACTTGGATATATGTATATATTGTGTACGTTATATTGTATATTTTATAATGTTTATAAAGAGTTGGCACTAAATAAACCCACAGGGTTTATATGCCCATTAAACCAAACTAAACATATTTCCATGTGTGAATAAAATTTGCATGTAAAATGTTTTCTGTTTTTGGATCCACCTATATTTGTGAACAAAGTTTTTCTTGCATGAAATTCAACTAGAGTAAAGAATAGATCATCTATGACTGACATAACTCGTACGCTATTTGAGAATCTCAATAAGTATCCTCACTCCTCATTTCAAAAGATTGTAAAAAAAAAATTGTAAAAGGTAACATTTGTCTCATTATGTTTCTTGCACTGGCTGATGTGTAATTTTAACTCCCACCCTCTCAGGCATGTCGTTTCAAAAATTAATTTTTATGACCCCGCTGAGGTGTTATCTGTTGCTAATAATAATAATAATGATAATAATAATATTATTATGTTTATAAACGCAAACCACATCATTTTAGATTGGATTGCTTTCATTTCTACGAATTCATTTTAACACCGCGTAATAACACAATAATACCAGCAATAAAAATAAGGATGCATGGTTTTAGGGTCGGTAAAAGTACTGAGCGTAAGCTGGTTAGTGAGAATCATAGAGAAGATTATCTAGGCTACTGGAGGTCTCAAACTTCACCTACAATATTTTGAGCCAAAAACTTTGGACAAAAAAAGTGCGTCCTATATGCCTTCAAATACGGTAACCTAAATTATTCACCAGCCTTCTTGCTCTTCTTCAACACTGTTACTGAAGAACAAAAATGCAATGCACCATTCTGGCAAAAATGGGTCGCTTTTATAGCCAAACCAAAGTTGCAATGCACTATAGTAGTCACCCATAATGCCTTGCAGCCTCTATAAAAGTTCACACTTTACAACGCCCGGAGGGTGTTTTCTGTTGCTAGTATTAAAGTTTTTTTTATTGCCAAGCAAATCATCTAAACTAGTGATTTATTCATTGATATTTAACTTTCGATTCTTGCACTATTCCATCCTTTTGGAAGTCCGTCGCAGGCGACGATGACGTCACTCCAAGTCTTCAACATGTGTACCCTCTGGTGGCTAGTTGCAAGATGCGGTCACATACATTGCAGGGAAAATTTCCCATCTGTATTTGTTGGTTCATGACACGAAAACATCACCGCTCTGCAGTCCTGTTAATCTCGATATTGAGCTGCTTAGCTCCTGTGCGACAGGTGTTCTAGCCAACCCTGTCTGTTGGAGCGGCAGATCTTCCATGCTTGAAGGTGTGATCGTGCATTTTTTCAGAGTTGTCTTAATATGGTCTCTGAACCGCTTTTTTTTTGGGGGGGGTCCTGTCGTCCGCCATGACATCTGAGTTCTCTGTAAAGATTTTACGGGAATCTGTCTGTAGGTATGCGGATGGCGTGACCCAACCATCGCAGTTGGCGTGCTATAGGATGGTCTCAATTGGGTCAATGCGTGCCCTGATTCTAATTTCTAAGTGGGGGATTTTATGCCACCACTTTACACCCAGTATGCGTTGGAGGCAGTTGATGTGGAATGCCTCCAGTTTCTTCAGGTGTCTGTAATAACACCCACGACTCACTTCCATATAAGAGTATGGATAGGCATACAGCTTCATATAAACAGATCAATTTAATTATGTTTGATATGTTTACTTAAGAGCTATTGCTAAATAGTCAATATGTAAAAGTATAATTAATCTGATTTAACTCTCTCTCACTCTTTTTTTTTCTTTCCTTTCCATCTTTTATGTTTGATTGAAACAGATTAGTGTTATTGCTTCCGTGTACACATCTCCCTCTTGCCTCTACTGTTTCTTATATGCTTTCAGGGGCCTCCTGCCCTTCAAGTGCCTTCTGCAAGTTCACCATAAAGTACTTTGTCAGAAGTCTGTCTGCAAGCATGTTATGTGTAACCCAACCATCACACTTTGGCGTTGCATAGAATGGTCTCAATTGTGTCAATGCATGTTCTGCTTAGAATTTCTGAGGGGGCGGTTTTGTACCACCATTTACTCCCAGTATTGTGTTGGGGGCAGTTGGTGTGGAATGCCTCCAGTTTCTTCGGGTGTTTGTGATACAACACCTACGACTCGCTTCCGTATAAGAGTAGGGATAGACATACAGTTTTATATAAACAGATCTTAGTATTGATGGTGAGATCTCTGTTCATGAACACTATTCCATGGTTTTGTTTTGTTTTATGGCATATCAACCTCAGTGGGTCATTTGATGCCGATAAAGTTTGGAAATAAATCAATTCTTAATGGATAATACAATTTTGTTTATTAACTCATGTTTTTCTGTTTAACCCATAGATGGGACCCTAACAGGTACTACCACTCCGGGTCAGAGTGGACTAGGGAACAAGATTACGTCACAATATTCTTATGCTACATACACCCAAAATTTGAGTAAGAAAGTTTACAAATAAATAAATACCTACGATTTTGTGTAAAATTGATGTGGAAAATATTCAAAATAATTGTTTGATTATTACATGCATGCAACATTTTATTTGAGAGGGACGGGGCTCAGTTTTCATTTCAAATTGTTTTATTTTATTTTTTATTCCTTTAATAAATATGAGGATTTTGCTTACTTATACAAACCCACTGACATTGAATTTTTTACTCCACTCTCTCAGGCAATGTCTTTCAAAAATTATTTTTTTAACGACGCCCGGAGGGTGTTTTCTGTTGCTAATCTTATTATAATGGAGATTGTGTGTTTTTCTGTCGGTAACCGAAACTATATCACTACTCAAGTCACAATTCCCTTAGTTATTGACATCACATTCTCAATGATTTGATTTTAACCACAATTATTAATAAAATTATTTTACATTATTAATACTGTTAACCATATCTACATACTAACAACATGCAATTATATTTATATGCACAACAAAATTGCGGTTTACAGTGTGAATGGAAAGGCTAATTTGCATATTGATATTAAAAAATCGAATTTAATGAATATGTGCCCAGTGTTATTGATTTTTAACTGTTTGGTTTTATTTTAATGAATATAAGCAAAAATCTCTTCAATGAATCTTAAATGAAATCCATTAACAAGAAAAAAATAACTGTCATTTTATTCTTTACTTCCTCTTATAACTAAATACTTAAATTAGAAAAAATAACAATGAAAGACGAGCGTGATGGAAGAGTAAGTTTCAGTCGTTCCATTTTTTATTATACTCCCTCCGTTTCAAATCTTTTTATCTGTATTCTTATTTAGTTTCATTAGCCTTTCTAATTTAATGATATTTTATTACATTAAAACTTAAATACTTGCACACAGAGGGTGCATATATTTGCAAGTAGTAGTAATAATAATAATATGTTTATAAACGCAAATTACAGCATTTCAGATTGGATGGCTTTCATTTTTACGAATTCATTTTTAAAGCACTGGTAATAATACAATGATACCAGCAATAAAATAAGGGTTCGTGAAATTTAGGGTATGTAAAAGTACTGAGCGTAAGCTGAGTTAGTGAGAATCATAGAGAAGATTAGGCCTACGGGAGATCTCAAACTTTACCTACAATATTTTGAGCCAAAACTTTGGAAAAACAGTGCGTCCTATCATCATCATTGGCAATTCAGTCTTGAAAGACTATGATAAAAGTTTTTGTGTGCCTCTGAAGTTGCAGCGCCTCCTGTGACTATGAAGTCCTATGTTTGAAAAACATTCTCGACCACAGATTTTGCATTTGTAGGTTGTCCCTGTAGATGATGATGTTCCGATGCTTTGTTGCCGTTGCTTTCTTATGGACCTATTAGCTTCATGATGTTGTATCAGGGTGACTTCTGACATGTACAGTCCTCTATGGAGATTCTGCCGCCACAGAGGGCGGTCTTGAGACAAATTTTCCCAGCTGGAAATATTTTGAGCCAAAATTTTGGAAAAAAATGCGTCCTATACGCCGTCAAATACGGTAACCTAGATTATTCACCAGCTTCTCTTGCTCTTCTTCGATACTCTGTTACTAAAGAACAAAAATGCAATGCACCGTTTTGACAAAAATGGGTCGCTTTAATAGCCAAACCAAAGTTGCAAGGTACTATGGGTAGTCACCCATAATGCCTTGCAACCTCTATAAAAAGTCCACTCTGCTCCCTCCAACTTCTAGACACTTCTTACTCAGAGTGGTACAAACCAAACCAAATTAGTGTAAATGTCGTAGATATGGACTAAGAAGTCGTACACATTTGCTAATTAAATCAAAATATCGTAGGGCGTACAGCACTGGGTCATACATCTGGCATCGCTGGTAATGATCATACCGTAGTTTTATTCCGCGCCAACAGATGGCATTACTGATAAGTCAGAGCGCCAATCAGCTGATGTTTATAAACGCAAGTTACAGCATTTCAGATTGGATTGCTTTCATTTTCACGAATTCATTTTCAAAGCACCGGTAATATTACAATAATACCAGCAATAAAATAAGGATGCATGGAGTTTAGGGTAGGTAAAAGTACTGAGCGTAAGCTGGGTTAGTGAGTCTCAGAGAAGATTAGCCTAGGCCTACGGGAGGTCTCAAACTTCACCTACAATGTATAAGACGCAGGGCAATTATTTGAGCCAAAATTTTGGGAAGTGCGTCCTATATGCCGTCAAATACGGTAATAAAACCAATTTATAAAAAATAATTTTATTATTTTTATTAATCTGCATATAAATATAAATAAAAGATTTATTTTATAACTTTTTATATCCTGAGAAACGACGGGTAGCTCTGCTAGTATATACGTAATATACATACAAGTAGCATCAAAAAGAACACACAATCATGATCTACCAGATAAAATCTGCCTATATCTTACGATAACCAAGCAGCATGTGAAAGGGGGGCAAAATGTGTGAAAGTGAAAATACACTTGGTTGCCTTGATGTAGAAATGATATAGTAAAAAATATAAAATTCTCTATATTTTTATGCCTAGATATATATAAATATATATATATATATATTATATATATATTATATATATATATAATTATGATATTTCGGACTGTTGTACTCATCTTTATTTCTTTTCGATATTTTGAAATTTCAGTTTTTAGGTAAGTAATTCCCTCAATTTAATTTTTATTCATGCTGAGTTGAGCACCCTTGAGTGAGCAGTAACGATTAAGCTCCAAAACTGCGTATGAATTCTTGGGCAATCGTCTCAAGAATACTTATTTTAAGGTAATCCTTATTATAATGGAGATTGTGCATTTGTCTGTCTGTAACCGAAACTACATCACCACTGATGTCACAAACCCTTACTTATTTCATAATCATTTAATGATAACAGCTTATTACAATATCTCTCAAATTCTTATTGAGTTTGATTGTCCTCAAAACAGCCCATGTTATTAATGCTTTTACGATCCTGAAATGTGCCTTATATATCACTAAGAAATAAAAGTGTACATACTTTATGGTGTGGTAAATTCGCATACGGGTTTTTTTTTTTTACAAAACCGGGTGTAATAAATAATTTGTGTTATTGATCTCTAATATTATTGTTTTATACTCCAACGTATTAAAAATAATCTTATGAATGATTTTATTTATTGTAATTAAAATACAATTAAATAAGCAGTTTTTTATTTGTTCTTATTTAATTTCGTTAGTCTTTCTAATATATTTCATTACGTCAAACTTGGTTAAAATAATAAACACCTAAAAAGGTGCAGTTGGCTGAAAGTAGATTTTATATACAATAAAGATGAGGACAACAGTCTGAAATATTCATTAGAAATTCTATAGATAATTTGTAAGATTTGGATTTTTTTAAAATATTTTCGATTTTTAAAATTTGAACTATGTGTGAATAAACTTATAAAGTTGTTTCAATAAAGAGTACATCAAAATATGAAAGAATAAGGTGGACTCGAACCTGTATCAGCTATTTTGTGAGATCCGAAAAAGAAAGTCGAAACGAATAAGGACGCTTTCATCTACTTGTGAAAATTGAGGAATTCTTCTGGTTCCTCAGCTTTTGAACATCTTTCACAACATCTTTTACATCTTTCACAACATCTCTTCATCTTTTGCAAACCATCTTTCACAACATTTCATCATCTTTTGCAAACCATCTTTCACAACATTTCATCATCTTTTGCAAACCATCTTTCACAACATCTCTCCATCTTTTGCAAACCATCTTTCACAACATCTTCATCTTTTGCAAACCATCTTTCACAACATCTCTCTCATCATTTGCAAACCATTTTCACAACATCTCTCCATCTTTCAAACCATCTTTCACAACATCTCTTCATCTTTTGCAAACCATCTTTCACAACATCTCTTCATCTTTTGCAAACCATCTTTCACAACATCTCTTCATTTTGCAAACATCTTTCACAACATCTCTTCATCATTTACAACATCCTTTCACAACATCTCTTCATCATTTACAACATCCTTTTCACAACATTCTTTCACAACATCTCTCCATCATTTGCAAACCATCTTTCACAACATCTCTCCATCATTTACAACATCCTTTCACAACATCTCTCATCATTTACAACATTCTTTCACAACATCTCTCCATCATTTGCAAACCATCTTTCACAACATCTCTCCATCATTTGCAAACCATCTTTCACAACATCTCTCATCATTTGCAAACCATCTTTCACAACATCTCTCCATCTTTTGCAAACCATCTTTCACACCACCTCTTCATCTTTTGCAAACCATCTTTTTTTCCAACATGTTTTTCTATCATCACAATTTGCCAGAAGGATATCCAGAGAATAATATTTTCCATAAAAGAATTTCACATTTTTTTTAAACATAAATTTAAAACAAAATTTAATTTCTTTCTATGCATGGGTTTCCTTGGGGGTAAAGAATAGACAATCGATCGGACGCAGAAAAAAAAAAAAAAAAAAAAAAAAACAGTTTGAAAATGTCAGCGTTCCAAATATTTGCGAGTCCCGAAAAAGAACATCGAAACAAATAAGAACACTAAACTCTACTTGTGTAAATTAACAAATTTTTCTGATTTCTCAGTCAGAATTCCCTCATACGGGATTTCTTTGTCCAAAATTACTGCCGCCGCAAGACACTGTAAATGGAGAGGTTTCTGAGAAGAAAGATAACTTCGCCAAGGTGCATTGTCGATTGCTCTATAACCTTCACTGTCTTTACAATCCGGGTGGCACCCGTAATCGAAAAGAAGACGAATAACAGTATCCATTTTATCTTGAGGCACATGCTTAAGGGCATACATTAGTGGGGTCCGTCGGAAGCAATCCCTGGAGTTTGGATCGGCTCCAGATTCAAGCAGGGTCTTAAGAAGCTCAACCGAGCCCCAAGTCGTTTTGCTAAAATATTTAATTGCACGGTGCAAAAGGGACTGTAGGAGTTTGATCCGAAGATCCTCACCGACAATTCTTGCGATCACGTATCTAAATTGGAAGAGCTGTTTATTGGAAAAAACCATAGTCTTTATTATTGATGTTAAGTAAAGAAAGGTATCGACTAGATGGCAATAAGTGCAATAAACAATAAAAGGATTCGTATAGATACCGAATTTGAATTGACACCACATCTTCCAAGCGGCACCTGCTACCATTTTAAACAATTCAAATCCCCCGTACATAAAAAAATCGTGTTCGTCGCTATGTTTGATAATTTCAGAAAAATGCTCTTTGCAGAACACTAAATTGTCAGCCACAAATGCTACTGGTTTTCCCGCACAATATTCTTGGATATAATCGATCAACTGCCTAACTTTATGTGTGTTCTTTAACTTTGTGGCTACCAAGACCGCTCGCAGCAGAAACACAAAATAATACCTGTTCTTCTGGCCGAGGACCCTTTCACAGATCAGGATGCACTGGAAAGTACGAGCTAAAAGGTTGGTTTGTAGATTCTGCAATTCTGTCTCTGTTGTAAATTCTGTTGCAAAATCAAAAATCGCTTGAGCAGGAAGCTGATTTTTCTTTGGATGATTTTCCATTCTTCTCAAGACCAAGGCAGCGCCCCAAGAATCCTGCTTGAATTGACTACAGGCATCTTTCATTTCCAAAGCCTCAATCCTATCGAATTTAGTATAGGCCTGCTGCTCCACCAGATAATTAAACGCTTCCTGGTCTTCACGTAGAAGAGACCAAATTAAAGGAGTTATACCTTCTCGGCTTCGGACCCTGATATCAGCACCAGCGTTTACTAGTTGGGTAACGCTTTCAATCTGGTTGTTTCCAATAGCGAAGTGAAGGGCCGTGTGGCCCCAAACATCTTCGTGAAAAATATTCGCACCCTCCCTGAGGAGAAAGCAGCAAATTTCTCTGTTAGAAGTCGAGTACATTAGAGGGGTCTTACCATAAGGGCACGGTTGATTAATATCGGCTCCCATAGTTACTATCAGTTCCACGGCCATTAGATTCTGGAATATTATAGCCATCAGTAGCGGCGTGTAGGGACCGCTGATTTTATCGTTGATACTGGGGAGGTGCTGCAGGATCATCTCGATCAGCTTTGGATTATCCGCGTATATGGCCGCAATAAGAGGGTGCCGGCAATGTCTCCAGACTCCCAGCATTTTCGAAGATCCCTGACGGAGAGAGAGTTTGAGCAGGTAGCGATAGATTTCGATTTTGCTATGCTTTACTGCTATATAGAGGGGTATAAAACCATTGATCGAAGAATTTAAAACCTTGATGCGTTGCTCGGGCTGAAGGGTTCCGAAGATTTGTTTGATTTTGACCAAGGAATCATTCTGGATTAATTTGAATATTCGGTTAACGAGTTCAATCTTTGTTCTTGTGTCGAGAGTTTTGTAGTTTTGTGATGCTGCAATGAAAGAATAAGTATTTAATTTTCGACTGGAAATCAAGCGTATAAAGATTATGGTTAAATCGAACTTAACGGACGTTAATTCCACCCCGCCTAAAGATTTAAAAAAAAAAAATTCTATTTTATGTATCAATGATTTTGACTAATATATATTAGGTACTCATTGATAAAGTAGACAATTCCTGAGGTCATTGAGACGTAGGCAGTGACGTAGTTTCTGTTAGCGACAGATACTGAATCTCCATTATAATAAGGGTTAAATCGAACTTAACGGTTCTAAATTCCACCATCGTGTGTCACCCCACCGAAAGAAAAAAAAAAAAAAAAAAAAAAAAAAAAAAATCATGGAATTTACCGAATTTAATGAAATATATTAATGAATAAAATATAAGGCACCAGTTATTTTCTTTAAAAACTTTTACATTTTTCAGGTCAGTTATCTTTGAACCGCGTATTTTTAAGAATCGCTGTTACGCCTCAAAGATAGGTGGTTCAAAGTTAACTGACCTGAAAAAAAAAATGTAAAGTCTTTTAGATAAGATTATGGTGCATTATATCTCAGGGGCAATAAACCCAGTCCTATGCCTTTAAATGAAGGGAGCAGGTATTGCCAGGGGGATCCCAGTGCCTGATGCGCTACTCTAAGGAGGAATGCTGAGGAGGTCTACGCATGTTTTGTATCTGCCATCCCATGAGTTTCGGTCCGTGGGTGTTCCCACATAAATAGGGCCTTATTCCTGACCTGCTTACGTGGGATGCGTGTTAACTACCGCGTTAATAACACGGGGCTTCCGAGGCCTGTGTTTGTTAATGTCAATTAACAGCGTTGATCCCAGGGAGTTATCTCCCCAGGCAAATCCTGCCTCATTGATTTCAAGGGACAGGGCAGGGTTTATTGCCCAGCGCCTGAGGCGCCCCTTGAGGGGAAATGCCGACGGAATCAACGTATTTTTGTGCCTCCCAGCCATGAGCTTCGGCTCGTGTGGGCCCACATAAACATGTCCTTGTGTCACGCCCTCATATGTGGGATGAGAGGCAAATACCTTAATAACACGGGCCTTCCGGTGTATGTGGATCCGGTGACTTCTGTCACTGAACTATTAATAGGCGTGATCCCAGGGGGCCATCCCCCCAAGGAAATACCTGCCCCCTTGATTTAAAAAAGGTGTAGAGCTGGGTTTATTTTTCAGTGCCTAATTCGTCCCTTTCCTTATATTTACTAGCAAATATATGCACCCTCCGGGTGCAAGTATTTAAGTTTAAATGTAATAAAATATTAGATTAAATCAGAAAGGCTAGTGAAACTAATTAAAAATTCAAATAAAAAGATTTGAAACGGAGGGGGTATAATCCGAAAATAGAACAACTGAAACTTACTCTTTCATCACTTACGTTTTTCAATGCTAAATTTTCCTAATTTAACTATTTACTTAAAATAGGAAGTAAAGAATAAAATTACAGTTATTTCTTCTTGTTAATGAATTTCTTTTAGGATTATTGAAGAGATTTTTACTCATATTCATTAAGATAAAACCAACCAATTAGAAATCAATAATACCAATCACATTTTTATTAAAATCATTTTTTTAATATCAATATGCAAATTAGCTTTATGTTTACACTGAAAACTGGTATTTTGTTGTATATATAAATACAATTGCATGTTATTAGTATTTAGGTAAGGCCAACAGTATTAATAATGTCAAACAGTTTTATTATTAATTGAGGTTTAAATAGAAATAGAATCATGGAGAATGTGACGTAAATAAATAAGGGAATTGTGACTTGAGTAGTAATATAGTTTCGGTTACAGACAGAAAAACACACAATCTCCATTATAATAAGATTTTCTTTCAATTTTGGACTTGCAACACTACTTTGGCTAGACAGCTAGTTGAAGAGCCCCAATCTGTTCAATTGGCTGGCCATGTCAAGCCCTAGCATCTATACGATTGTCCTTACTGTATTCTTCAAATTGCTCTTATGTCAAACACCCAACCCTTTTTGATCACATATGTGCTAGAAAGCAGTGGCTGTGGGTCAACCACCAGCATTTATTAATACAGATGAAGCTATTGAAAATCATTTTTAAACAAATCAAATATTAAAAGATTTGGCATTATATAACCCTAAGATTGATATGCCATTTAACCAAACAACCAACCATGAAAAATATGTACAGTCAAATTTGTAAATTCTGCCTATTTACTTTATATTATACTAGCAAATATATGCACCCTCCGGGTGCAAGTATTTAAGTTTTAATATAATAAAATCATATTAAATTAGAAAGGCTAATGAAACTGACAAAGAATGCAGATAAAAAGATCTGCAACAGAGGGGGTATAATCGAAAAATAGAACAACTTTGAAACTAACTATTCCATCATTTTCCATTACTCCCCTCTTTCATTGGTAAATTTTCCTAATTTAACTATTTTAAAATAGGAAGTAAAGGATAATATTACAGTTATTTCTTCTTGTAAATAAATTTCTTTTAAGATTTATCTACGAGATTTTTGTTTATATTTCTTAAGATAAAACCAAACAATTAGAAATCAATAATACCAAGCACATATTTATTAAAATAAAATTTTAAATATCAATATGCAAATTAGCCTTCTCGTTCAAACTGTAAATCGCTATTTTGTTGTATATATAAATACAATTGCATGTTATTAGTACGTAGATATGATCAACAGTATTAATAATGTAAAACAATTTTTATTAATAACTGAAGGTTTAAAAGAATGAAATCATGGAGAATTTGACGTAAATAATTAAAGGAATTGTGACTTGAGTAGTAATATAGTTTCGGCTTCAGACAAAAATGCAGTCTATCTCCATTATATATAGATATAAAAAAGTAAAGTAAGTAAAATCGACAAAGTCTATTCCCCTTTTCAATAGCGCTAGACCCAGGAGATTGTTTTAGTATCTGAGGTGGAGCACCACACCTACCATCAGCTCCTTTACCGCACAGATGCATGTGCTACTCATACGCTGAGTTGGCGAGGACCGGTATCGAACTAGGAACCTTGTGGTTTCTAGCCGAACGCTCTACCGACTGTGCTAACATTATTATATTATATAATATATATACTAGCAAATATATGCACCCTCCGGGTGCAAGTATTTAAGTTTTAATGTAATAAAATATTGTATTAAATTAGAAAGGCTAATGAAACTAAATAAGAATACAGATAAAAAGATTTGAAACAGAGGGAGTATAATAAAAAAAATGGAACAACTGAAACTTACTCTTCCATCACTCTCGTCTTTCATTGTTATTTTTTCTAATTTAAGTATTTAGTTAAAAAGAGGAAGTAAAGAATAAAATGACAGTTATTTCATCTTGTTAATGGATTTCATTTAAGATTCATTGAAGAGATTTTTGCTTATATTCATTAAAATAAAACCAAACAGTTAGAAATCAATAACACTAAGCACATATTTATTAAATTCGATTTTTAAATATTAATATGCAAATTAGCCTTCCCGTTCACACTGTAAACCGCTATTTCGTTGTATATATAAATATAATTGCATGTTGTCAGTATGTAGACATAGTTAACAGTATTAATAATGTAAGACAATTTTATTAATAATTGAGGTCTAGATAAAAATAAAATCATGGAGAATGTGATGTCAATAACTAAGAGAATTGTGACTCGAGTAGGAATATAGTTTCGGTTACAGATAGAAAAACACACAATCTCCATTATAATAAGATTTATATTGAATGATCATATTCTCCAGCATTCATGTTAGAATTACTAGGGAATCAAGTGAATATAGAGTAAATAAAGTTTAGTTTCTTGGTTTTAAGAAAGGAAGAAAAAGCGAGATACATTTGCAAATTTTGTGACGATTTTCGTTTTTAACTTCATTATTTGTTCCTTTTATTATTTCTTTCATGTATTTATTTTCTTCTTTCTAACTTGTTTTATTTTTTATTTTCATTATTTCCGTCAATTGTTTCTTAATAATTCATTCATGTTTATACTTCTGTTTCACCATTTTTATATTCTCTACTGGCATTATATCCCCCTCCTGTTTTAATGCGTCTTAATTCCTTTTTTGTCTTCTAATGAGCTTCCGTTCGTGGGTGCTCCCACATTATTTGGACCTTGTGTCTGACCCACATAACTGGGGTGCGTGGTAAATACTACATTAATAATGTTGGCAGTTTTCTACAAAGTGGAGTGTAAGGACCAAAGTGGAGTGTTGCAGGTCATGGACTGCTCAGTGTAATTTTCACCTTTAGTTGTTAAAATTCCTCGCATAAAATTGTGCGTGCGCATTATCTGAAATGAACTTAAT
>CM042181.1:418056-493056 GCA_023376005.1 Doryteuthis pealeii | reverse complement strand
AGTCCAGATGACACATTCTTTTTTCACTGATATATAATAATACCTACCAGGCCAATTTTATATAGGTTAAACCAAATTTTAATATTAAAAAATCTGGTTCTTCCAGGTAAGGAGCTGATGGTAGGTGTGGTGCACCACCTCATATGCTAAAAAAAACAATCTCCTTGGTCTAGCGCTATTGAAAAAGGGATAGACTCCCTCGCTGATTGGCTGATACCGACTTTAGGCCGCCCCGTCGACTTTACTTACTTACATCACTTAATTAATATATCATGATACCCAACTGGCTAATTTGGTATTTGTTAAACTAAATATCAGAATTTAAAAATTGTGGTGTTTCCTCCAGCGCCTTTTGTCGCTAAGGTCATAGTTTTAAAACTAGACTTACACGCTATCGCAAGTTCGATCCTTAGTGGCGGCTAATCTAGACGACACATTTTTTTCTCTCGCATTATTTTACTGATATATCGTGATACCTACGAGGCCAATTTGGTATGGGTCAAACTGAATTTTAGTATTCATAAATGTGGTTCTTCCTTCAGTGCCTTTTATCGTTGAGGTTATAGTTTGGAAACTATACTTACACGTTATTGCAAGTTCGATCCTTACTGGCGGCTGTTCAATCTAGATGACACATTTTTCTTCTCTCTCATTACATAATGTCACTGATATATCACGATACCTACCTGATCAATTTGATTTTTAAATGAATTTTAGTATTCAAAAAATGTGGTTCTTCCTCCAGCGCCTTTTGTCGTTAAGGGTGGCCATTATTCATTCGCTGGGGTAGCTAGTACATATCTCGTTGTCCATTTAAATTTTTAATTATTTTCATGAATATAAAAATCAAATCTTCATTAATTTTGCTCAAAAACCAAACACTGGTGATATTTAGCGTGTATATATATTTACCTATTATTACTGAATCGTGAGTTGAATCCTCGTGGGATGCCCTATTTAAATCCCTATGTAAAATAAAAATAGACCTTGCATTGATCCAGCTACTCTGAAGTGTTAATGTCTACCATCTAAAATATCAAATGAAAAAAAAAATTCCATGCTGTCATCATTTAAATTTTGTTTTTTTAATTATCTTCACGAATATAAATCAAATCTCTATTATTTTTGCTCAGAAACCGGGCTCGGGTGATATTTAATGTGTATATGTATTTAATTTGTCGTTAATTGTTTTATTTTAGAAGTTTCCTCCGGATATACATACACACACAACTGCCCTTTATATATGGATAGAAAACCAAGCTCTGGTGATATTTAATGTGTATATATATTTACTTTGTGGTTAATTGTTTTATTTTAGAAGTTTCCCCCGGATATACATACACACACAACTGTCCTTTATATATGGATAGAAAACCAAGCCCTGGTGATATTTAATGTGTATATATATTTACTTTGTCGTTAATTGTTTTATTTGCGAAGTTTCCTCCGGACATATATATATACACACAACTACTCTTTATATATGTATAAAATAAATTAACAACACAGTCAATAAAAACAGTAATATGTAGTTAACAAAAGCTAATGAAGATTTCCTAATGTAGGAAAATATTTCTTTTATAAATTGCAAACGTACGACATCCAATAACAATTTTAAATATAGGACCATACTTTTGTCTTTGAATTTGAAATAATCAAGTTTTGAAAAATATAAATTTCTTAAGTTCAGAGTTTTTCAATCTTTTTTCATCTCATGGCACAGTTAGGTGGGCAATAAATTGATCGAGTTACACCATCAGTAGATAAACATATGTTGTTCTAGATACGACTGACTAAACAGCGCCGGGTAGCGTCGTCAGTTATGTTATTAACTGATTTCATTAGGGAGTTTCGGGTCTTTCAACATAATACTCCCCTCGACAGTCAGACCACATTATCTATCCGCTGGGGTAGCTAGTACACATCCCGTTGTCAATGCCCCGATGATTTCTTAAATCAGCCAGTTGTTCATTGTCTTTCCTGTCGCTTGTCTCACAAACATTTTGATGTAAGATATCTTATAAGGACTAAATACAAAGGATAGAACAGTTGAAACGCTATGACAGTAAAAAATACCCATCTAGAGAATATTTAAAAGAAATATATGTTTTTGTAGTTTTGTCATTGAAAGTGGCGATGCAGGTATTTTTGAAAGTCAGGGTTAGGGTTAGCTATTATTATAACCTTATAATATGCTTTTTATGGTAGGCCACATACTATAAGAAAGAAATGTTTTCGTTGGCCATATTCAAAAGTTAAGCCACACATGTAAAAAGTTTTCCAACTGGATTCTGTTCAAATGACACCAGTAATCACTTTCGTTTCTTCAAACTTCTCTACTAACTGAGCTCATTCCTCTCCCTTCTTCCTTGTTCACCCAAAACACAATAGTAGTCGTCGAATTTCACTTCTCTCGCAGACACTTGATTTGTTGCTCACTGACAGTATCAGCCACTGTCCGTTTTTATCATCGCTCGGCCACTCCTTATGCAAATTCCGTCTCGTCCCATCCGGGTGTCTGGTGCAGGGCACAAGCGATTCTTTGTTGTTTATGTAGGGGGGATTGAAAAAAAAAAGCAAGTCTTTGGGATCGAAGTGAAATTCGACGACTGCTGTGTTTTGGGTGTTGGAAGGAATCGAGAGGAACGTGCTCCGTTGGTAGAGACTTTGCTGACGGCGAAAGGAATTAATGTGTTCAATTGAACAGACTTCAGTTGGAAAACTTTTAACGCTTCATATTCCATATTTTAAAAAATATATATTTTCTTCTTAGATCCTAGTAAATTATTGAGCTTTTTGCATGTTATTAAATTCTAACATAAAGCCTAAAATATACATTGTTTAATTTAAGATGCTATGGGGTTTATAATTCATATTACTCATATAATTAAAACATTAATTTCCACTCAAGAATTTGTAGAACCTAACAACTTTATTAATGTGTAACTAAACAGAAATGAAGATACAAAATTGGAAGATATGCGCCCATGAAGGTCTGTGTGTAATAGAAATTAGAATTAGTCCATTTTGATAACTTGGCAATGAAATTCCTATGGTTACGTCTGGATGTGATTAGCCTTTACCGGTACCATTATGGTATGTGGCCTACCTTTTGAATGTGGACTACGAAATCATGTCTCTCTTATAGTATGTGGCCTACCTTTTGAATGTGGCCTACGAAATCATGTCTCTCTTATAGTATGTGGCCTACCTTTTGAATGTGGCCTACGAAATCATGTCTCTCTAATAGTATGTGGCCTACCTTTTGAATGTGGCCTACGAAATCATGTCTCTCTTATAGTATGTGGCCTAGGAAATCGTGTCTCTCTTATAGTATGTGGCCTACCTTTTGAATGTGGCCTACGAAATCATGTCTCTCTTATAGTATGTGGCCTACCTTTTGAATGTGGCCTACGAAATCATGTCTCTCTAATAGTATGTGGCCTACCTTTTGAATGTGGCCTACGAAATCCTGTCTCTCTTATAGTATGTGGCCTACGAAATCCTACGAATGTCTCTCTTATAGTATGTGGCCTACCTTTTGAATGTGGCCTACGAAATCATGTCTCTCTTATAGTATTTGGCCTACCTTTTTGAATGTGGCCTACGAAATCATGTCTCTCTTATAGTATGTGGCCTACCTTTTGAATGTGGCCTACGAAATCATGCCTCTCTTATAGTATGTTGCCTACCTTTTAAATGTGGCCTACGAAATAATGTCTCTCTTATAGTATGTGGCCTAGGAAATCATGTCTCTCTTATAGTATGTGGCCTACCTTTTGAATGTGGCCTACGAAATCCTGTCTCTCTTATAGTATGTGGCCTACGAAATCATGTCTCTCTATAGTATGTGGCCTACCTTTTGAATGTGGCCTACGAAATCATGTCTCTCTTATAGTATGTGGCCTAGGAAATCATGTCTCTCTTATAGTATGTGGCCTACCTTTTGAATGTGGCCTACGAAATCATGTCTCTCTTATAGTATGTGGCCTAGGAAATCATGTCTCTCTTATAGTATGTGGCCTACGAATGTGGCCTACGAAATCCTGTCTCTCTTATAGTATGTGGCCAACCTGCTGAATATGACCTACGAAATCATGTCTCTCTTATAGGATGTGGCCCAACATAAAAAGGATATAAAAGTAAAAGTCGATGGAGCGGCCTAAAGTTGGTATCAGCCAGTCAGCGAGGGAGTATATCCCTTTTCAATAGCGCTAGACCAAGGAGATTGTTTTAGCATCTGAGGTGGAGCGCCACACCTACCATTAGCTCCTTACTTTACCGCACAGATCCCTGTGCTACTCATACGCAGAGTTGGCGGGGACCGGTATCGAACTATGAACCTTGTGGTTTCTAGCCGAACGCTCTACCGACTGAGCTAACCCGGCCCCTTTAAAAAGGATATAAAGTTATGATAATAACTGCTAACCCTAAAACCTAACCCTATTTCAGAATTTTAGAATATTTCAGAATTTAATAGATCTTTGATTCATGTAAATTATGGATAAATTCTTTTTTTTTATTATTCTTTGCTCAGTTGGTAGTGCTTTCGGCTAGGAATCTCAAGGTTCCTGGTTCGATACCGACCTTCGCCCACACAGCGTATGAGTAGCACAGGGGTCTGTGCGGTGAAGTGAGGAGCTGATGGTAGGTGTGGCGCTCCACCTCAGACGCTAAAAAAATCTAAAAAATAATCTCCTTGGTCTAGTGCTAGAGAAAAGGGGATAGACTCCTTCGCTGTTTGCCTGATAACGACGTTAGGCCGCCCCGACGACTAGTATGTGGCCTACCTTTTGAATGTGGCCTACCATAAAAGAATATTTTAAGGTTATAATAATAACTGTTAACCCTATTTCACAATATTTTAGAATTAAATAAATCTCTGATTCATGTAAATTATGAAAATACTGTTTTAATTATTCTTAATTACTGTAGTAAAAAGAGAACCAGTGCTTTAGACAGCTTTATTTCACTTTACTCTGAGTACGATCTAACTGACGTAGTGACAGTTGCTTTTAGACAGACATATTCAAGGGGAGGTAATTAAGGTGGATTTATTAGTACAATTACTATATACAGCTTATGACTGAATTGTATTTCTTGAAATTGAATATAGATTATTAATTTCAATAAATTGCCTACTACTTATATCTGATTTTATGAGAACAAAAGGAACAAAGTGGGAATGATAACTAAATAATTAAATGAAGCCTGGTATTTTGTAGTTATTTAAAACTATTTTAAATGCGATATACGCATTGTAATTGCCTTCAAGCAAAAATATAAATAATATAAGTTTTCTGACGATACTTCTTGGTTATAATTCTTTGAATGAGAAACGGTTGGAAACTAAAATTGCCCTAGGTGTGATGTTAAACTGCATCTAGTATTGAGATTCCAGTTCTGCAACTCTAGGGAGTGTGGAGTACCTCTTCATGTTTATTATTTCCTAGTTCCGTCTGATCCGGAGTGTATTGTACTGTATTTGAAATATGAAATACAAGACAGGCATACGATGTTTTTCGGGTGGGAGTCTGGAGCTTCGATAAGGAACCTTAGAATTCTTAGAGATAAGAAACGCATAGTATTCATGTAGACACTGTAGTAAAAAGAGAACCAGTGTTTCAGACTTTAGCAAACTTTATTTTACTTTACTCTCACTACAATCTAACTGACGTAGTCAGAGGGTTGCTTTTATACAGACAGATATTCAAGGGGAGGTAATTACGTTTGATTTATTAATACAATTACTATGTACAGCTTATGACTGAATTGCATTTCTTGAAATTAAATATATGTGAAAAATAATTAGTCTCAATAGATTGCCTACTACTTATATCTATAAATATACTCTTGTTGAGGTAAGACACATTCAAACCGGGTAGGCGACATGCTATAACAGAATAAAAAAATGGTGTAATGGTAAAAGTCATGGGAAATAGACTCGTCGCCCCGAGTTCAAATCCTGGACGTGGTAATTGCATTTCACTTAGCGCTAATAGCATTGGGAAAGGTATGAATCCTTCTCTCCCTCCAGCTATGGACAAATAGTAGAGCAGACTGGGCTCTTTAACCTTGTGTATGCAACCTGTCTAGGAGAAGGAAAACTGAATTCAAACCTGTTGAACTCCGCATAAAAATTGACCTTGTGTCACATCCTGCCGTGTGGCGGGTTGGTAAATCTTATAATGGAGATTGTGTGTTTTTTCTGTCTGTAACCGAAACTATATCACTATACAAGTCACAATTCCCTTAGTTATTTACATCATATTCTCTATGATTTTATTTTTTTTATTTAACCCTCAATTATTAATAAAATTGTTTTCTATCATTAATACTGTTGACCATATCTACTTACTATTAACATGCAATTGTATTTATATATACAACAAAATAGGTTTACAGTGTGAATGGGAAGGCTAATTTGCATATTGATCTTAAAAAATTGATTTTAATGAATATGTGCTTAGTATTATTGACTTCAATTTTTTTGGTTTTATCTTTATGTATGAATATGAGAAAAAATCTCGGGGATAAATATTAAAAGAAATCCATTAACAAGAAGAAATAACTAATATTATTCTTTACTTCCTATTTTAACTAAATAGTTAAATTAGGAAAATTTACCACTGAAAGAGGGGAGTAATGGAAAATGATGGAAGAGTTAGTTTCAAAGTTGTTCTATTTTTCAATCATACCCCCTCTGTTCCAAATTTTTTATCTACATTCTTATTCAGTTTAATTAGCCTTTCTAATTTAATATGATATTTTATTATATTAAAACTTAAATACTTGCACCCGGAGGGTGCATATATTTGCTAGTATATATAACAGAATCAAAAAGGTAGACTACATAACATAACGGTATCCCTTTACCTATATGCTGTATTCAGCTGAGTATCAATTGCAGAAAGCACAATGGTTCAAAAGGTGCTGATCTCCTCAAAGGGTCACTAAAAGGCAGATGAAATTTATTATCCTTTTATTGCATGCTGGGCTGAGAATGACTGGTTGGTTGGTTTGAGTTTTACGACATGTAAACCCTTGGGTTATTTTATGCCGAAGACGTTTTGTTTTATTCATTCTTGTTCGGGAATAATTTTTTTCATACTCAATTTTTAAAACACATTTTTCGAAATTTGATTTTTTTTATCTATTTAAACCATAGATATAAAGTAAAAGTAATTACTCTTAGTTTGATAAAATAACTAATGCATTATAAATTTCATTCATTTATAAATCAACGCTGAAAATCTTATTATAATGGAGATTGTGGGTTTTTCTGCCTGTAACCGAAACTATATTACTATACAAGTCACAATTCCCTTTATTATTTACATCACATTCTCCATGATTTTATTATTATTTAAACCTCAGTTATTAATAAAATTGTTTTACATCATTAATACCGTTGACCATATATACATACTAATAACATGCAATTGTATTTATATATACAACAAAATAGCGATTTACAGTGTGAATGGGAAGGCTAATTTGCATATTGATCTTAAAAAATTGATTTTAATAAATATATGCTTAATATTATTGATTTCTAATTGTTTGGTTTTATCTTAATGAATATAAGCAAAAATCTCGGGGATAAATCTTAAAAGAAATCCCTGAACAAGAAGAAATAACTGTAATATAATTCTTTACTTCCTATTTTAACTAAATAGTTAAATTAGGAAAAGTTACCAATGAAAGACGGGAGTAACAGAAAATGATGGAAGAGTTAGTTTCAAAGTTGTTCTATTTTTTTTAATCATACCCCCTCTGTTTCAAATCTTTTTATCTGTATTCTTATTCAGTTTCATTAGCCTTTCTAATTTAATGATATTTTATTATATTAAAACTTAAATACTTGCACCCGGAGGGTGCATATATTTGCTAGTATATATAACAGAATCAAAAAGGTAGGCCACATAACGGTACCCCTTTACCTATATGCTGTATTCAGCTGAGTATCAATTGCAGAAAGCACAATGGTTCAAAGGGTCACTAAAAGGCAGATGAAATTTATTATCCTTTTATTGCATGCTGGGCTGAGAATGGCTGGTTGGTTGGTTTGAGTTTTACGACATGTAAACCCTTGGGTTATTTTATGACGAAGACGTTTTGTTTTATTCATTCTTGTTCGAGAATAATTTTTTTTCATACTCAATTTTTAAAACACATTTTTCGAAATTTGATTTTTTTTATCTATTTAAACCATAGATATAAAGTAAAAGTAATTAATCTTAGTTTGATAAAATAACTAATGCATTATAAATTTCATTCATTTATAAATCAACACTGAAAATTACATTAAAATCGGATAATTCCCTGACTTTTGATAAATTATTTTCAAATGGGGGGTGGGAGGGCTTAGATTGGTTTTGTAATGTTACATAATCTATGCGGTTGCATAAGATTATTGTCAATCCCCTGTGTTTCTAAAGGGATGGCCCTTTTCATATCACGGGCGGGACTTTCCATGGAATAGTACAGAAAACCCGCGAAATACGTGAAGTCACGTGGGACTTGGTTGGGTCCTCAGTTTTTCAGTTTAGACGTCAGGCAGAGAAGATGTCCTGCCTTAACTGGAACTCACTGCATACGTGCGCTATGTTTAATTATATGAAATGTCTAGTTAAGTAAATAAAAGTTTACAAAAATAACACGGTTTTGTGGTTGGTGAATGTCTTGTTAACAAGACTGATCTAGAAGAAATGTGTTAAGTGCGACCGACCACCAAGACGAAGTCCAGACGCTAGAAGAGACGATAGAAGAACTTAAGATATCAAAGACGCCAGAAGAAGAAAGTAAAGAAGGGTATACAACAGTAAAAACACGGATTTTTCGACAAATTTGGTATACCTAGCCCATACCTTTTTTTAAAAGGTGGGTTTAATGAAGAAAATTAAAATTAGAATTAAAAAGTGTAATGCTTTTATATGCTTTCTTATTTAATTTCGTTAGTCTTATTTGATATATTTCATTACATTTATTGGAAATTGGGTTATCTGCCCTCACCCGTAAGTCAGGACAATAGGGGGCAGACACTGAACCCTGATTCAGCAGAACAGATACGGCAGGCACAGAGGAAGGACAGGGTCCGCACCCGTGAGAGAAACACGTCAACTCCGACAAGCAGACATCACAGAACCACAGCGACCTTACCGGACAACACCGAGACAACAAGATAAGTGTCCTTGTACTTTTGACTTACCTATATATATCCCGCCGAGAGAAATTCTCTGGCAACCTCTTACAGACATTTACACAATTGTATACTCACACGTTTAATACCAAAACCAATAAATTGTTAACCCAATTATATACACTATAATTGCATTGTCTCCTTTCCTTTACGACAGAGATACTATTTCACCCCCAGTATTTCTGTTACTTTGTTGCCCTGGGCTAACTTGGCCTTTACAATTTTGCCAGTATGGGTTCAGTGTCTGCCCCCTATTCTTCGGACTTCCGGGTGAGGGCAGATAACCCAATTTCCAATACATTAAGACTTAAATTCTTACGATATTCTTACTAGAATAGACAATATGCATACAAGTAGTACTGAAAATTCGGTAATTTATGAGGAAGTGCGTCCCGGTCCCCTGCCTCCGAAATTGCTGTCCGGTGAATTTTAAAATAACGACCCCAAGCTTCTTCAAGTTTCATTGTGTTAAATATAGGGGGGGGAGGTAAATTTCACAGGGTAAAATAGGTGTTACTTATTGTTTATCTATTTATCTCAGTCTATTCAAAACTGTCCATCTTCCTATCTATCAAATACTAAGATTTTCGACTAAGATAAATAAACAAGAATTACGATACATTTCTATAAATAAACAAGAATTAAGACAAAAAGAGACCCCTCTAAAATACATTTAACGCCCTCAGTTGGTTGTTTTCTTTCAAGTAACACGGATGTGGCGCCGAAGCTTGGGGTTGTTATTTTAAAATTCAACGGGCAGCAATTTCGGAGGCAGGGAACCGGGACGCATTTCCTCATAAATAACCGAAAATAATACACAAACATGTATTATTCGGACTATTGTCCTCATTTTCATTGCTATATATACAACGTTTCGATCAATGTGCCATCCGGCCTTCTTCAGGTATTTCTCATCGGACTCGGGAACCTTCTTCCCGGACTCGGGAACCATCCCGGAATTTTGAACCAAACTCTTTATTCAGTCCACAAGGGTATCCTGTTCTCATCTGCTAACCACAGCTGGGGTGGAGGCGTTAAGCGCTGTTGATTATTATTCTATGTTGCTGCTATAAAAGAATAAATTGGATTATTATTTCTTTTTCTAGACACTAAATCTCATTCTAACCCCGACCAAATTGGTCATGGAACTGTTGAATAATCCTCATATATATTTCTCTATTCTGCTAACCATAGCTGGGGTACTGGTGTTAAGCTGTTTTTATTATTCTATGTTACTGCTGCCCCTGACCAGGATTGAACCTGCAGTCTGGAGATAACTGTTACTTAGAACAAAGATGCGTGTCTACAAAGCGTGTGTCCTCAGTGCACTCCTCAACAGTAACGAAGCGTGGACAACAAGCCACGAAAGGAAAGTCAATATTTTCCACCTCCGTTGTCTACGACGTATTCTACAAATTCGTTGGCAGGATAAAGTGTCCAACATAGTCGTGCTGGATTGTGTCGATATGAACAGCCTGTTCTCCATTATCTGCGAGAGGAGCCTTCGTTGGCTTGAACATGTCAGGAGAATGGAAAATGGACGCATCCCAAAAGATGTTCCGTACAGCGAATTAGTAAAAAGTTCCCGATCGGTTGGTAGACCACGCCTACGATTTAAAGATGTCTGCAGGAGAGCTATGAGTATATGCCATATTGACACAAACACGTGGGAGGTAGATGCAAAAAAAAAAAAAAAAAAAAAAAATAGAGCGGTCTGGCACCTTAACGTTAAGCAAGGCACGGAGAGGGATGAGGCAGAGAGGAGAGTAGCTTCGACAGAAAAGAGAGCCAGAAAGAGAGAGAAAAGCCAGCAGCCCCAGAAAGCATCACATTGTGTGCATTCAGTGCACAAAATACTGTCACTCAAGGATTGGCCTGCATAGTCTCTTGCACAGATGCAGATAATTTTTTGGACACTACGCCATCGTCCTTAGTAGATGGAAAGGATCCAATAAATAAATAAAAATAAAGAACTGTCTTAACCTAACTCCTTTATTCACTAGGCTATGTGTTCAATTGGAGGACAATAGTCCGAATAATACAAATTATCAAGCTTCATTTTAGAAATTCAGAGAAATAATACAGAAACGTATTTCAATATATACAATCCAAGCTTACATTGTTCGATAAACAAGTAGTGTATGAAAGGGGGACATGAGTTTGTCTGTGCACATCAATCGGTGGCTGCAGCTGCAACACGAAATGTCAAGTGCATTTTTTTTTATGTATACAGACCGCCAGAAAGAAAGTATCGACTTCCGGAAAAAATGTTTGACTACATTCGGATAGACGAGATATATATGTAATGTGTAAGTTGAAAATGGAAGCGAATCCGACGGTATGTTGAAAGGAGAAATAAAGGTAAGAAAATGCTGAATGGATAAAATAGATCTTATTTTAGTGACACGTGTTTCGGCCAGGAGTTTATCCATGCACATTTTGATAGATAGATAGATAGATATACATACATATGTCGAAAGTATGATTAGTTTCTAAATTATGTCTGGCTAAGGCCTTATTTGGGCATACCACGTTTAATACGGTAAGTAAAAAGAAAAAAACGACAAATAAAATTGTAAGGAAAAAATATACAATAAACAATGCCTGGAAAAAAAAAAGAAAAGGTTATTGCCCTGATGAGCTAGTAAGTAAAACTATTAGTTGGTAGGTCTGACGCATTTGGATTAATATACAAGGTGTGTCAAGACAGTACCGAGATTTTTTGTACTTTGTGACACATCTTGTATTCGAAAAAATTAACGTTCAATTCATTGTTCATTTATTTCTTGGTCAATACAGCTTCAAACTATTCACTTTTATGACACATCTTGTATTCTAAAAAATTAAAATCAAATTATTTTTTTTTTTTTTTAAATAACGTTTCATTCGTTGTTCCTTTCTATCTTTATAAATACAGCTTCGAACTTTAAACTTTTATGACACACCATGTATTCTAAAAATAAAAATTAACGTTTCATTCATTGTTCATTTCTATCTTGGTAAACACAGCTTCAAACTCGATACTTCTATGACACACCTTGTATTCTAAAAATAAAAATTAACGTTTTGTGACATACTTTTTAAATAAAACATTAAAAATTCTACAGATATTTTTTTTTGTTTTTTTCTTTTAATAGTTTCGTTTTTATGATTTTGCATAATGTGTAAAAAACTGAAATAGTGACTTCAATAAAAACTGTCAATGCCAAAATGTGATGCGGGCTCGAACCTGAATAAGAATAATTGGTCCGATCACTTTTGTCAATTCCCAACTTCAATCGATAATTCAAGATTTGTCCCTTTCTCACATACTATAAAATAATCATCATTCTCTTGGAACTCTCTCCCTCTCGTTTGATCGATCGATATGAATTTTCAAATATTTATTCTATACTTTTTACCTATTTTTCCATCCCCCCCCCGCTTTCATTTTTTTTTTATTCGCTTATCCTACTTTATTTTTCATCTTTTACAACAACTTGCACCATATTTTCATCTTTTACAACATCTTTTTCGTCTTTTACAACATCTTACAACATATTTTACAACATCTTTTTCCGAGTCTTTACAACTCTTTTACAACATCTTTTTTTGAGTCTTTTACAACATCTTTTTTTGAGTCTTTTACAACATCTTTTTCTGCGTCTTTTACTACGTCTTTTACAACATCTTTTTCGGCGTCTTTTACAACATCTTTTTCGGCGTCTTTTACAACATCTTTTTCGGCGTCTTTTTCTGCATCTTTTACAACATCTTTTTCGGCATCTTTTTCTGCATCTTTTACAACATCTTTTAATCTTTTAAACATATTTTACAACATCTTTTATATTTTACAACATCTTTTAATCTTCTAAACATATTTTACAACATCTTTTCAACGTCTTTTCCTACATCTTTTACAGCATCTTTTCATATAATTTGCCAGAAGGATATCCAGAGAATAATATTTTCCATAAAGGAATTTCACATTTTTTAAACATAAATTTGAAACAAAATTCAATTTCTTTCTATGCATGGGTTTCCTTGTGGGTAAAGAATGGAAATTCGATCGGACGCAGGAAAAAAAAAAAAAAAAAAAAAAATAGTTTGAAAATGTCAGCGTTCCAAATATTTGCGAGTCCCGAAAAAGAACATCGAAACAAATAAAGACAATGAAATCTACTTGTGTAAATTAACAAATTTTTCTGATTTCTCAGTCAGAATTCCCTCATACGGGATTTCTTTGTCTAAAATTACTGCCGTTGTAAGGCACTGTAAGCTCATAGGTGTCCTTAAGGGAGCCAGAGAGCATCTCCAAGGTGTTGAGAGGATAGCTGTAAAACCTTCACTGCTTCTACTATCTGGGTGGCATCCGTAATCGAATAGTAGACTTATAACACCATTCATGGTGTCTCTAGGCACATACTTAAGGGCATACATGATTGGGGTCCGTCGGAAGTAGTCTTTGGAGTTCGCATCGGCTCCAGATTCAAGGAGGATCTTAATGAGATCAACTGAGAAGCAACAATTGACTCTAAACAATTTAATTGCACGGTGCAAGAGAGACTGAAGAGCCTCGACTCGGATATCCGCTCTGATCATATCTGTGACCACCTGTCTGAATTGGGCGAGCTGATGCGTTCGAAATTTCCCCGTCTTCGTTTTAGATGTCATATAAAGAAAGAAGTCAACTATTTGCACGTAATAGCGATGAATAGCTAATGGATTTGCATATAAACTGGTTCTGAATAGATACCACATATTTTTACTGGCCTGTGCCGTCATTTTGTAAATGACAAATCCCCCATAATGAAAGAAGTCAGCCGGATGGCCATATTTGACAATTGTGCAGAAAAGTGATTTGGTGGATTTCAAATTGTCAGCCACAAAGAACATCGATTTGCCCTGACAATATTCCTGGATATATTTGATCAGCTGCCTAACTTTCTGTAGTTTATTTTGCTTTGTGGCAACCAAGGCCGCATTCACCAGATACCGCATGTACAATCTATTATCTCTCCCAAAGATTCTTTCAACGACCAGAATACTCTGGTAAGCATAAGCCAAAGGTTTGTATCGTAGATTTTCCAAATCTGTCTCTGTGGTGAATTCTTCGGAAAAATCCAGAATCCTTTGAGCAGGAACGTGACAGATTTTAGGAATATTTTCTACGCTCCTCCTCTTTAACGTCTTCACCCAGGCGTCTAGGTTCTCTTCATCCAAGGCACCGAAAATCTCCGCAGATTCTATTTTCTCCAACATAGAATAGTCAGGATTTTTAAGTAACACCGAAATTACGTCATGGCTATAATGTATATTAGCCCACACTAAGGGAGTAATGCCTTCGAGGCTTCGGGTCCTAACATCAGCACCAGCCTCTATTAGACAGGTAAGGCTTTCTGCATGATCATTTTCAGCAGCGACATGAAGGGCCGTAAAGCCCTCAAAATCTCCAGCGAAAATGTTAGCACCCTCATTAATTAGAAACCGACAAACATCACTGTTAGAAGTAGAGTACATTAGGGGTGTCCTACCATAAATATCTGGTCGATTAATATCAGCTCCCATAATTACTATAAGTTCCACGGCCCTTAGATTCCATAATATTACCGCAATCTTTAGTGCCGACTCGGTACGACTTATGTTTTCGTTAATATCCGGTAATTGTCGAACGATCATCTCAATCAGCTTTATATTACCTGACTCTACGGCAGGTATGAGTGGGTGGCGGCAATTTTTCCAGACTTCCGTCATTTTGGAAGCTCCCTGACGGAGAGAAAGTTTGAGCAGGTAGTGAGAGATTTCGAATTTCTTCTTACCTATTGCTATATAGAGAGGTAGACAGCCACCTATCGAAGAATTTAAAACCTTGATGCGCTGTTCGGGCTGAAGGGTTTCAAATATTTCCTTGATCTCGTCCAAGGAATTATCCACGATTAATTGGCCTATTCGTTCGAGGAGTTGTATTCTTGTTTGTGTGTTGAGAGTTCCGTAGTTTTGTGATACTGCAAAGAAAGAAAATAATTATTTAGATTTGGATAGGAGTTCAACTGTGTAAAAATTATTTGTATTACATAAGAATACTTGAAACCATATAACGAAATATAATTCTTATTATAATGGAGATTGTGTGTTTTTCTGTCTGTAACCGAAACTATCACTGTACAAGACATCTTGGGCTAGACGGGTGGTCGGAGAGACACCCGCCAATCAATCGGCTATGGCAAGCCCCAACCCCTTATCATATGGGTGCTAGAAGGCTGTGAGTCTACATGTCGTGGGAAGAATGTGTAGCACCCCTTCATCACCCTTGTTCCCTGGTTCATCTGAACCGGATTGGTAGTACCTGTTAGGGTCCCATCTATGGGTTAAATAGAAAAATATGAGTTTATAAACAAAATTGTATTATGCATCAAGAATGAATTTATTTCACAACTTTATCGGCATTAAATGACCCACCGAGGTTGATATGCTGTAAAACAAAACAAACCAAATACTATACAAGACAATTCTTTGTTGTTTACATAAACATTATGATTTTATTTTTATTTAAACCGCAAAAAAAGAAAATAATTATTTAAATTTGGATAGGAGCTCAACTGTGTAAAAATTATTTTTATTACATAAGAATACTTGAAACCATATAACGAAATCTAATTCTATTAATTATGGAGATTGTATTTGTGTCTGTAACAAAAACTACGTCATAGCTCTTCGTCACAATATTCTTATACTATATACACCCAAAATTTGAGTAAGCAATTTTAAAAAAATGTTTTTACTCGTCCTTTTTTTAAATTTTATTTTTTTAATTTTTTAAATTTTTTTACAGTAACAAGAAGTTTACTAAAAAGTTCAAATAAATAAATACCTACGATTTTGTGGAAAATTGATGTGGAAAATATTCAAAATTTCAACTGATTTAACAGTGCAAAAAAAAGGTAAACATTGTTTTCGTAAGCTGAAATTTTATTTAAAACTCAACAGGAGTAGTTTTGATGTTTCTTCTGTTTAATGGATCAAAAATGTTGAAGACGCATTGTTATGATATTCTGAGAAATCTCAGGATATCATTTAATAATAACAAGGGGGGGGGGTGACTATTTATTAGAAAAAAAACGAAAAAATATAAAAGGTTAAATAAATAAAGACAAAGTTAAGAGTTGCTGCCCTTGGCAGAAAAAAAAGGGGTTAATTCCCTTAGGTTTGTTTTGATTTAAAAAATCACCCGCGAAAAAAATTGAAGGAAGACAGACGAGAGAATTCACAGACGGGAGTTTTCTTTAGAGGGACGAGAGATTTCAGAGAGACGGACGGACACGAGAAGGAATAGACGGTTTTAAAAAATGGAGTTGAATCGGTAACAAGACAGACGACAGTAGATTGAAGTTAAAGAAACCGGAGAAAGATATTTGAAGAAAAAAACTGAATGAATTTGAAAGGGAAAGAAAACGAAAGAAGTAATTGTTTTTGGAAACGGATTCAAAAAAAGAAAAAAAAAGAAAGAGAAAGGAGGGACTTATATTTGATAAAAAAATAAGGAGAAAAAAAAAAAGAAATAACAAAAGAGCAACTTATGTTTTAACGGAAAAGGTATTTTTTTTTTACTGTTTATGTACTTTTATGTGTTTGCACCCGTTTGTTAAAAAAACCCAAAAAAATAAACAAAAAAAAAAAAAAAAAAAAAAAACCAACAAAACAAAGTAAATAATTATTTTTTATAAAATAATTATTAATCTCACAATTGATGTTGAGTTTTAAATGTCATATTATTAGATTCTAAAAACATATTTTGAATAACTACTTTACGTTAGTATCAATCTCTAAGAATTTTTTGTCGAAAATTGTATTGAAAATTTAGCGCTCCCCTTTAAACGGAACAAATATTAATGTATATTTTTCTTTTATAACATAATTGCAAATTAAATAATTATCAAAATGGGTTTTAAACAATTTCAAGAGATTATTTCTTTAGCTTTTATTTTCATTTTATTTTCCGATTTTCGGTACTTATTAAGTAGTATGCTTAATTTTTTTTTCTATTCACATCTTCGGTCTTTTTATTTTTTATTTTTTTTTTTAATGCAGAAATTAGTATCAATCATTTAAATGATTGATACACCACAGATATTATACACCCCAAAAATGAATGGGGGGATAAAGTTAAGTGACCTGAAAAAATCAGAAAGTTGTGAAATAAAATAACTGATGCATTATAAATTCTTTCAATGATAAATCAACTCTAAAATTTTCATTAAAATCGGATAATTCCCTGATTTTTGATAATTTTTTTCAAACGAACGGGAGGGGGGGGGATTTGTTTTGTAAAAATTGGGATTTTTTGAAAAAATATTAAACTCACAAATTGTCTTAGGGACTAATATTTTTTTATATTTTGTTGAAAGAAAACATTCTGTGTTTTTTACCCCTGAACTATCTTTCCTTGGAGAGTCAATTGCTTAGTCACTTAGGATCACATGACTTGACGAAGGGTTAAAAAAAAAAATAAACAGACACTTCGTGACACGCATGTTTAAATCAAATTAAACACGTTTCCTTGGTAGGGTCATTACTATGTTCGAAAGAATTTTACGCAAGATGCACCTCTAATAGGGCGACATCTTATTATAATGGAGATTGTGTGTTTTTCTGCCTGTAACCGAAACTATATTCCTACTCAAGTCACAATTCTCTTAGTTATTGACATCACATTCTCCATGATTTTATTTTTACCTAAACCTCAATTATTAATAAAATTGTCTTACATTATTAATACTGTTAACTATGTCTACATACTAGCAACATGCAATTATATTTATATATACAACAAAATAGCGGTTTACAATGTGAACGGGAAGGCTAATTTGCATATTAATATTAAAAAATCGAATTTAATAAATATGTGCTTAGTATTATTGATTTCTAACTGTTTGGTTTTATTTTAATGAATATAAGCAAAAATCTATTCAATGAATCTTAAATGAAATCCATTAACAAGATAAAATAAGTGTCATTTTATTCTTTACTTCCTCTTAGAACTAAAGACTTAAATGAGAAAAGATAACAATGAAAGACGAGAGTGATGGAAGAGTAAGTTTCAGTTGTTCCATTTTTTATTATACTCCCTCTGTTTCAAATCTTTTATTATACTCCCTCTGTTTCAAATCTTTTTATCTGTATTCTTATTCAGTTTCATTAGCCTTTCTAATTTAATACAATATTTTATTACATTAAAACTTAAATACTTGCACCCGGAGGGTGCATATATTTGCTAGTCTATTAATAATGGAAATTGTATTTCTGTCTGTAACAAAAACTACGTCATAGCTCTACGTCACAATGTTTTTATGCTATATACACCCAAAATTTGAGTAAGCAATTTAAATTTTTTTTTTCTTTACAGTAACAAGAAGTTAACTAAAAAGTTTACAAATAAATAAATACCTACGATTTTGTGTAAAATTGATGTGGAAAATATTCAAAATAATTGTTTGATTATTACATGCATGCAACATTTTATTTGAGAGGGACGGGGCTCAGTTTTCATTTCAATTTGTTTTTTTTTTTTTTTTTACTCCTTTAATGAATGAGGATTTTGCTTACTTATGATACAAACCCTCTGACATTGAATTTTTAACTCCCACCCTCTCAGGCAATGTCTTTCAAAAAATAATTTTACGATGCCCGGAGGGTGTTTTTTGTTGCTAGAATATATAATATATAATAATATAATAACGTAGTGTGCGATCCAATGGACTCGTCGACCCGAGTTCAAATCCTGGACGAGACTGTTTACATTTCACATAGCGCTAATACCCTTGGGAAAGGTATGCATAACTAGTAGGGCAGACTGGGCTCTTTAATCTTAGCTACGTAACTAGTCTAGGAGAAGAACAAACTGAATCCAAATCTGTTAAATTCCGCTTAAGAAATTGACCTTGTGTCACATCCTACTCATGCTAAATATACAAAACGGTGTGTAAATTATTTGTACTAGTAAAAGTATGCGACTCATAGGCGCAACTATTTAAGTTTTATTGTAATAACTAGCAAAATAAAAAACACCCACCGGGCGTTGTAAAAATAGATTTTTGAAACATTGCCTGAGGGGGTGGGAGTAAAAAATTTAATGTCAGCGAGTTTGTACCCTAAGTAAGTAAAATCAAATTCATTAAAGGATTTAAAAATAAACCAATTTAAAATGTAAACTTTAAATATGTATTAAAATAAAACAAACTATATATAGATATATAATACCAGTCATGTATTTATTAAAACATTTTTAAAAAAACAATGAGCACCGTCTAATGTTGCATGTTCAAATTTTGAGTGTATTTATTCAATGTTATGACCATTTTGGGTAATGTGACGTAGCATTGTCGTAATTTCTGTTCCAGACAAAAAACATAAGCGAATCTCCATTATTGATAGACTAGCAAGAATATGCACCCTCCGGGTGTAAGTATTCAAGTTTTAGCATGCCACAATCCGATTCTCATGCAGTACGTATGACTGTATTGGTGGAATCTTAGAGGTCTAAAGAGATGATGTCCAAATAGGGAGTATCATCATGGATAATCTTATTATAATGGAGATTGTGTGTTTTTCTGTCTGTAACCGAAACTATATTCCTACTCAAGTCACAATTCTCTTAGTTATTGACATCACATTCTCCATGATTTTATCTTTATCTAAACCTCAATTATTAATAAAATTGTCTTACATTATTAATACTGTTAACTATGTCTACATACGAACAACATGCAATTATATTTATATATACAACAAAATAGCGGTTTACAATGTGAACGGGAAGGCTAATTTGCATATTAATATTAAAAAATCGAATTTAATAAATATGTGCTTAGTATTATTGATTTCTAACTGTTTGGTTTTATTTTAATGAATATAAGCAAACATCTCTTCAATGGATCTTAAATGAAATCCATTAACAAGATAAAATAACTGTCATTTTATTCTTTACTTCTTATAACTAAATACTTAAATTAGAAAAAATAACAATGAAAGACGAGAGTGATGGAAGAGTAAGTTTCAGTTGTTCCATTTTTTATTATACTCCCTCTGTTTCAAATCTTTTTATCTGTATTCTTATTTAGTTTCATTAGCCTTTCTAATTTGATACAGTATTTTATTACATTAAAACTTAAATACTTGCACCCGGAGGGTGCATATATTTGCTAGTATATAAAATAGACCCTCCCGTCGATTTTCGACGTATGAGGGTTCATACACAATGAACTCCCACACAGCGATTTGTTTATAGTGGTGAAGGCTTGTGTTGGACCATCCACACTTTTTGGCACAGTCGATAGGAAAGAATTGGTGCATCAAGGGTTGCCACAAACCCAATCAACGACCGACCTCAGGAATTTTGAATTCAGAGTTATCCCTCTCCTAGACTGGTTACCTACCCAACGCTGAAGGGCCCAGTCTGCCCTACTATTTAACCCATAGCTGGAGGGAGAATATATATCATAAAGAAGGTCCACAAGATTGATTAGGTTTTTTTTAGTTTATATTATTTTAATTTTGCGATGCGTGTTTCAGATCTTCTGATATCTGAAGACGATATCAGAATATCCGAAACACTTGTCGCAAATGTAAAATAAATAAAATAATAAAAAAAAAAAAAAAAAAAAAAAAAAACAATCCATTTGGCGGACCCTCTTTTATATAAAAATATTTGATTTTCTCCCATTGGACCCATAACAACACCTTTGATATATATAAGTAAAGAAATAAAGACTTAGAGATTTAGCATTATAGTCTATTTCAGGGAGCTTAGACAATGTGTCTAACTCTCCCGATTCATCAGATGCGAATGATGAATTCTTTATTACTTTAAAGGAATTCATTATTCGCATCTGATGAGTCGGGAGAGTTAGACACTTTGTCTAAGCTCCCTGAAATAGACTATAATGCTAAATCTCTAAGTCTTTTTGTTATTTCTTTACTTATATATTTGCTCTGTGACTAATATTAAGAGCACACATTGAGCTCTCAAACTGAGACAGGTTTTTTTTTTTTATTTTTTTTTTTTAAATAAAACTCGTGTCGTAAGGAAGATTTCTTCTCTGGACTAATATATTATATATATATATATATATTACATGAGGTAATATTGATAAGCTGATAGGTATATAAAAAAAAACGAACTAGTAAAATACACTACGAGGGGATTGTATATATATATATATATATATATATATATATATGATAAATGTAACTTAATATCCAACCCAGTTCTTCATTTATTTGACTCATTCCTTTCATGCTTCTAATAACCTAAACATTTTCCTATGACATATATATATAAGTTAAGAGTAAGGAAATTAATCCGACGGTATAAGTATAGATAAAAGGATATGAAAACACACAATGCTGTTAAAATGAAAATATTTTATATCATATTCAGAGCTAATATTGAACAATATTTCGATTTATAAAAAATCATCAGAACTTGTTTTTAATCCGGACGCATCGAGAGAGAAGCAGAAAATAATTTAAATTCAAAACGGAAGCATTGATGTTTGAAAATGCTTCCGTTTTGAATTTAAATTATTATTATTTGATAAAACGTTTAATATGTATACAGACAAAACAATACATAAACACATATATATCCATATATACGCAAATTAATATATATATATATATATATATATATATATATATGATTTTTCATAGCTAATATTGAACAATATTTCGATTTAGAAAAAAATCAGAGCTTGTTTTTAATCCGGACTCATCGAGAGAGAAGCTGAAAATAATTTGAATTCAAGACGAAAAACATTGATGTTCCAAAAAGCGTGCAAGTCACGCGATCGTTTCGTCATTAGCACATCCGCTATGAGTTTCTCGGCCAATGACATAATTGCATATCTTTAGTGTAACCGTTTTTGAAAGACATTTTTCAATTTAAAAAATAGAAAAATTATTTTTCAAACAGGAAGAGTTTTAACGCGTTCATGGTCAGCCTGCAACGGATTTTTTCAGAAATTTTTTTTTTTTTTTTAACCAGCATTGGGTATTTTCATATCTTTTTATCTATACTTATACTGTCGGATTCATTTCCTTTCTCATTATTATATATATAGGGCAGCATTTTTCATTTATGCATGTTGAATTAAACAAAAGACACATCTCCTGTTTAACAATTTTATTTGCGATCGTTAAGTTTTCTGGCCAACTTTTTAATATTTGGATGGAATTCGTGGATTAGTTTAAAGTTCATGTCCCGAGTACTTGTTAAATAGTAGTGGAGTCTTTGTTTAATTCAACATGCATATATATATATATATATATATATATATATACACTTCCTATTCGTGAGTTTGCTACAGAGTATAAATCTTGCTGACTTTGAGAATAAATAATTTACATTTTGATTTTTTAATATTCCACACGAAAAAAGCCATATCTTTAGTTCAGACAAAATATCTCTTTTTTTTTTTTTTTTAATTGTTCGATCTTTATTCATAGGTTGTGCATTATTTATTTAACAAATAAACATATACAAAATAGATATCATATAAGAGAAACGATGATAACCTTTATAGAAATCAAATAATTGGGGTGAAGATTATATATATATTTATTTATTTAAAATGGTCTTCAAACCCAAACTTAGATGAAAACAAAAAATTCAAAAGTAACTTACCTTCAGCCATTTTATATCGTTTTTGTTAATATACAACTTTCTCTTCTACAACAAACCAAACGTTTAAAAGCTAAACGACATAGAAGTATAGATAGGTAAAATAAACTTTGAATAGTTAAAATTTAAAACAGCATCTGCTTATACTTTAGCGTAAACCCTACAGTTTAAAAGCTGGGCAAGATTAACCAGGAAAACTAAGCCGTTGTCAGCACTAAATACCTTTGGTTTGGTTGGTTTTGTTTTACGGCAGATCAACATCGGTGGGTCATTTAATGCCGACAAAGTTTTGAAATAAATTCATTCTTAATGGATAATACAATTTTGTTTATAAACTCATGTTTTTCTATTTAACCCATAGATGGGCCATAAATACATTTGTTTCCGTTGGTGAAGTTTAAAGATATACTAATGTAAAAAAAAAAAAAAATCGGCATGTTAATATAAATGGTATAATTATATTCGCTTTCTTTAATAACAAAAAAAAAAAAGAAAGAAAGAAAAGCATTGAGTGTGACTAAAATCAAGCAACTAGTTCCCATGATACCGCTTACAGTTCGTATTTGAAAACCACAATCTCACTTTATCGCACGTTCGATCCTTATTGGCGACTGTTAAATATTTTTAAAAAAAGGTCTTCAAACCCAAACTTAGATCAAAAGAAAGAATTCAAAAGTAACTTACCTTCAGCCATTTTATATCGTTTTCGTTTTCTTTAGTATACAACTTTCTCTTATACAGTATAAAAAGAAGCTAAAAGACTATAAGTATAGATAGGTCTTATGAATTACGAATATTTAAAATGTGAAAAGATAGTTGGTTAAACTAACAGTAACGTAAAACGTACAGTTAAAAAGCACATAATACAGCAACAATAACTTCGAAAACGTAGCCGTTGCGAACACCTTAATACATGTGCTTCCGTTGGTGAAGGATTAAAAATATAGTGATCTATAAAAACGACCTATTATGGTATATATGGTTTTAATTTGTAGGCTTTTTTACTTAAATAAAAAAGAAAACCACTGGGTGTGACCAAAATCAAGATAGGCATTTCGTCACCCAGGTCCCCGCTTGCAGGTCATAGTTTGAAAACTACACTCTCATGCTATCGTAAGTTCGATCCTTACTGGTGGCTGTTCACTCCTGTTGAGATATTTTTGTCTCGTATTACTTCACCTCATATGATATCTTAATAGCCTCTGGCGAATTTGGGCCGAGTTAAAAGGAATTTTAGTATCTAAAAATGAATCATTTTTATCCAATTTCAGATGAGTAATCATTGTTCATCTGTTTTATAAATATTATTATCATTATTATTATTGTTGTTGTTACTCTTATTATTATTATTATTTACACCTTTTGTGTTTTCACATTAGCATTAGATGATGGTCTTACACTGGAGTCTGAGTGACAGCAAGTCTCCCCAGGTCTCCAGGACTCTTCTGAGTATTCTGGCAGATTGCAGCAGTGCAGTGTTCTGAATGGTTTCAATCATTCCTCTGATTCCCAAACTTTCAAGACCCTTTTCCAATCCTTTTGGGACTATTCCAAGTGCACCAACTACAATTGGTATTACTTTCACTTTCATATTCCATAACTTTTTCAGTTCTCTGGCAAGGTCCAGATATTTGTCCATTTTTTCATTTTCCTTCAGCTTCACCCTGTGATCTGCTGGGACCGCAAAGTCCACCAGTTGACACGTTCTCTTCTTTTTCTTTTTTTTTTTTTTGTTAATCAACACTAGGTCTGGTCTCCTGATTGGGATAGAGTCATCCGTCTTTATCTCAAAGTCTCAGAGAATTTTATGCGTTTCATTCTCAAGAACAGATCCTGGTTTATGCATATACCATTTTGTTGTATGGTCAAAAAAAATCTTTGCATAATTCCCAGTGAATCACCTTCCCAACCCAGTCGTGTCTAGCTTTGAATTCCCGTTATGCTAGTTTGCTACTTACACTTAATACATGGTTTAAAGTCTCATCTCTGTCACCGCACAGTATACGTTTACTGTTTCGTTGCGTCTTGTCAATTTTTTTTTATTATTAGCACTAGCAAATATATGCACCCTCCGGGTGCAAGGATTTAAGTTTTGATATAATAAAATATCATATTAAATTAGAAAGGCTAATGAAACTGACTAAGAATGCAGATAAAAAGATCTGCAACAGAGGGGGTATAATCGGAAAATAGAACAACTTTGAAACTAACTATTCCATCATTTTCCATTACTCCCCTCTTTCATTGGTAAATTTTCCTAATTTAACTATTTAGTTAAAATAGGAAGTAAAGGATAATATTACAGTTATTTCTTCTTGTAAATAAATTTCTTTTAAGATTATCCATGAGATTTTTGTTTATATTTCTTAAGATAAAACCAAACAATTAGAAATCAATAATACCAAGCACATATTTATTAAAATTGAATTTTAAATATCAATATGCAAATTAGCCTTCTCGTTCAAACTGTAAACCGCTATTTTGTTGTATATATAAATACAATTGCATGATATTAGTACGTAGATATGGTCAACAGTATTAATAATGTAAAACAATTTTATTAATAACTGAAGGTTTAAAAGAATGAAATCATGGAGAATGTGACGTAAATAATTAAGGGAATTGTGACTTGAGTAGTAATATAGTTTCGGTTACAGACAGAAAAACACACAATCTCCATTATAATAAGATTATTATTATTGTCAATAGTAGTAGTAGTAGTAGTAGTTGTTCGCACTAGCGTTAGCTGATAGTCTTTCACTGGAGTTTAAGTGACAACTCTCCTCGGGTCTCCATGACTCCCCTGAGTATTCCATCTATTATTATTATTTCACTCCACCCGAGATTTTCACACCCACCGTATCCGGTGGTTCCCTGGAGGCTGAGAGACAAACAGTTTCCTAAGGTCTCCAGGATTCCTCTGAGTATTCTAGCCGATCTTAACAGTGCTGTAGTTTGGATGGTCTCGATTCTTCCTATGATTTTCAGTTCACTCAAATTCTTTTCCAGAGCTTTGGGGACCGTTCCAAGGGCACTAATTACAATTGATACGACCTTCATCTTCATGTTTCACAGTTTCCTCGGTTCTCTAGCAAGGTCCAAGTATTTGTGTATCTTTTCGCTCTCTTTCATTTTCACTCGGTGGTCGCCCGGGACGGCAAAATCGACGAGATGATAAGCTTTCTTCTTCTTGTCGATCAATACTAGGTCTGGTCTACTGGACGGGACTAGGTGATCTAACACAATATAAAATATTTCCGTCATTGAAGGGTTAAAAATATGTTGGCATCTTTCCGTCTATCGAAGACGATGGTGTAATATCCACTTTTTTATCTGCAACTGTGTGAGTGGCTGAACAGACCAAATTTTGAATGACATTCTCTGGTGCAGTGATTGCAAATAAACAGTGATGCTTGCTGGAGATGCTGTTGTCTCTCCTTCCTTTATGACTCTCTTTTCTGCAGCAGATTCTTTCCTCTCTTTTTCATTCCTTTTCGTTCCTGGTTTGACTAGGTCGCACCAGGTAGCACGGTCTTCTGCACAAGCCTCCCATGTGTTGATGTCGATGTGGCATGTCTTCATGTCTCTCTTGAAGACATCTTTAAAGCTTAGGCGTGGTCTCCCTACCGGTCGTGTGCCCTCTACTAACACACCATACAATAGGTATTTGGGGATGCGGCCTTTGTCCATCCTCCTGACGTGGCCAAGCCATCGCTTGCGTCTCTCGCAGATGAGGGCGGGCATGCTGTTTATATTTGCTCTTCCCAGGGCGTCAGTGTTGGACACTTTGTTCTGTCAGCGAATGCGTAGAATGCGGCGTAGGCATCTGAGGTGGAAATTGTCCAGTTTCCTCACGTGGCAGGAGTATGGGATCCAGGCTTTGCTACTGTAGAGAAGAATACTGAGAATACACGCTTTGTAGATGCGCAGTTTGGTTCTCTTAGTAAGGTTGGCATTGTCCCAGTTTTTTGGGGTGTGGGTGATTTTTTTAATCACAACTGAATCTTTTTTCATCTTAAAATTTAATTTTAAAATCTAAATGAAAATGTTTGCAATGATGAGTAACTAATATCTTATTATAATGGAGATTGTGTGTTTGTCTGTCTGTAACCGAAACTATATTACTATTCAAGTCACAATTCCCTTTGTTATTTACTTCACATTCTCCTTGATTTTATTTTTTATTTAAATCTCAATTATTAATAAAATTGTTTTACATCATTAATACTGTTGACCATATATACATACTAATAACATGCAATTGTATTTATATATACAACAAAATAGCGGTTTACAGTGTGAATTGGAAGGCTAATTTGCATATTGATCTTAAAAATTTGATTTTATTAAATATATGCTTAGTATTATTGATTTCTAATTGTTTGGTTTTATCTTAATGAATATGAGCAAAAATCTCGGTGATAAATCTTAAAATAAATCCATTAACAAGAAGAAATAACTGTAATATTATTCTTTACTTCCTATTTTAACTAAATACTTAAATTAGAAAAAAAACAATGGAAGACGAGAGTGATGGAAGAGTTAGTTTCATTTGTTCTATTTTTCGATTATAGCCCCCTCTGTTTCAAATCTTTTTATCTGCAATCTTATTTAGTTTCATTAGCCTTTTTAATTTAATACAATATTCTATTACATTAAAACTTAAATACTTGCACCCGGAGGGTGCATATATTTGCTAGTATATATAATAATAATATGATTATATCAAGATCATCCATATGACTGATAATATATTTGTGGCTCACCATGCCTTTCCTATTCGTGTATTAACATCGCTTTCTGTGGATGAGATATTACTACCTAGGTATGTGAATTGTTCTACTGGCTTAAGAGGCTTACCGTCGAGTCCAAAATCAAGTAAAGGGAATCATCTAGCGTACAGGTTATGAAAAAATTGAAAAATACACTCTAAGTACGATCTGTCGCAAGATCTATCCTTACTGTCGGCTGTTCAATTCAAATGATGGTTTGGTTTGTTTTGTGGCATATCAACCTAAGTGGGTCATTTAATGCTGATAAAAAGTTTTTTAAATAAAGTAATCATTAAATGGATACTCAATTTTGTTTATAAACTCATGTTTTCTATTTAACCAATAGATGGGACCCTAACAGATAATACCACTCCGGGTCGGAGTGGACCTGGGAACAATGGTGATGAAGGGGTACTCCACATTCCCCAAAACCCCAGAACTGGAACCTCACCATCAGAAACAGTTTAACGTAATTCCCAGGACATGTAGATCCTCAGCTACCGCCCTCTAGTATCCATATGATAAAGATGGTTGGGGCTTGCCATAGGGTCGGGTCAATCATATTGGTGCTAAGGCTTGACGTGACCAATCAATAGATCGAAGGGGGCCTCTCCGACCGCCCGTCTAGCTTAAGTAAGGACCAAAGTGGAGTATTGCAAGTCATCGACTGCTCACCCGCCTAGTTTCTATCCTTGGGCATCACGAGTCGCCACTCATGGCCAACAGGCGGCCCCATTTCGGGGAGTCTTACCCCTCTGCAGAGGTGCAGTCGGTACATTCTAACGCCCCAGCCGACAGGACGGTGAATCCAGATGAGTTTTTCTCGCATTACTCCATCTCACAGAGTCCTTAACTACGCATGGTCGGAGAGGCCCCCTCCGATCAATCGGCTATGCACGTTAAGCCCTAGCACCTATAGGATTGCCCCAACCCTATTAACCTCACTGCACCTCCGCAGAGGGGCAAGACTCTCCCAACTCCCCCAATGTGACCACCTCTTGGCCGTTGGTGGTGACCCGTCATGCTTAAGGGTGGAATCCTAGTGTGCTGAGCAGTCCATGACATGCAATACTCCACTTTAGTCCTTACTTAGGAGAGACAGGCGGTCTGAGAGGCTGCCTCCAATCAATACCAGCCATTCAATCCCTAGCACCTATATGATTGTCCCAACCCTATTAACATTATAACAATTCCAAACCCTTTTTATCATATATGCGCTAGAATGCCTACGATTTTGAATAAAATATTCAAAAGTTATTTCATTAATAATACTAGCAACAGAAAACACCCTCCGGGCGTCGTAAACATTAATTTTTTGAAAGACATTGCCTGAGAGGGTAGGAGTTAAAAATTCAATGCCAGAGGTTTTGTATCATAAGTAAGCAAAATCCTCATATTTATTATAGGGGTAAAAAAAAAACAATTTGAAATGAAAACTGAGCCCCGTCCCTCTCAAATAAAATGTTGCGTGCATGTAATAATCAAACAATTATTTTGAATATTTTCCACATCAATTTTACACAAAATCGTAGGTATTTATTTATTTATAAACTTTTTTAGTTAACTTCTTGTTACTGTCAAAAAAAAAAAGAAGGACGAGATTAAAAAAAACAATTTTTTAAATCGCTTACTCAAATGTTGGGTGAATGTAGCATAAGAATATTGTGACGTAAGGTGTGACGTAGAGCTATGACGTAGTTTTTGTTACAGACAGAAATACAGACAATCTCCATTATTAATAGAAATAGATTTACGCAACATTTTATTTGAGGGAAACAGAACAAAGTTTCCATTTCAAATTTTTTTTTTGTTTTTTTTTTACTCCTTTAATAAATTTTATGATTTTACTTTCTTATGATACAAACACTTTGACATTGAATTTTTAATTCCCACCCCTTCAGACGATTTCTTTCAAAAAATAATTTTTACACCACCCGGAGGGCGACCTTTTTGCTGGTATTTATAATAAATTACCGTTTCGTTTTCATAAATTTGCATTATGTCAGGCAAAAGAGTGTACTGAGAAAAGAGTATCAGAAAATGTAATATTATTAAAGTAAATAATAATCTTGGTTTGCTTCGAGGTAGGAAATGTATTTAGTCAAGATCTTACAATACTTATACTATTACTTACCTTCCTTGGTAATTATATTTTTACTGGATATACATATTCTTTTTTTTTGTCCTAGATTATTATTTCAAAGAATTCTTTTTTACAATACAAACTTCTAATACTAACCTATGACATTTCAATTTTTTTTAATCTGCTTAAAAAATAATAAAAAATAAAAAAAAATTAAAAAAAACAAAGAAAGAGAAAAAAAGGGTTATTTCATACTTTAATCTTTTTTTACTTTTTTCATTTTACAAGTTAAAAACATTTTAATTAAAAAAAATTAAATTGGTCTTTATTCCAAGGAGCTCAAATTTCTTCTCGGACTCGGGAAACTTCTTGTCGAACTCGGGAACTTTCTTGTCGTAATCGGGAGCCATTCCGAGTCCGACAAGAAATACCTGAAGAAGGCCGGAGGGCATATCGGCCGAAACGTTGTACAGATATCCAATGAAGATGAGGACAATAGTCCGAATAACGCAGATAATACAAATCATCAAGCCTCATCTCAAACATTCAGAGAAATAATAAATATCCAAATATATTTTTGTGGTGTAAGGTACATTTTGAAGTAAAAGCGAGTTTCACATACGCTTATGTTAATAAGTTCACTAAAAACATTTAAGTTTACAAATTTATTACACCAAAGAAAAATATTATTTATAAAAAAGATAAATATCCAAATACAAATCCCGAGTCCGACAAGAAGTACCTGAAGAAGGTCGGAGGGCATATCGGCCGAAACGTTGTACAGATAACAATGAAGATGAGGACAATAGTCCGAATAACGCAAATAATTCTAATCACCAAACATTCAGAGAAATATTAGTATTTTTATTTCTCAAGAAATGTATTTCATTTGTAAAAAAATGGTTTTGTAGCTATATCAACATCGTCATCATCATTATTCGCTGCCCCTGCTGCTGTTGCTGCATTTGGCAGCAAGCGAAAGAAGAGAAATTGATGCTGCTCTTCATTCACAACATCCATTTAACCATGCCAGGTGTGATCTCATACCTTGAGGGCCCCAAGCCCCTAAATGGGAGGGGATGAATGCTTACTGGACATTTGGCCTTTTCTGATTCGTTCATATTCCCCCCACTATCATCATAACATTTATTTACCTTCCAGCCAATGACTGAGAAACATTTAACTTTGTATTTAGAGGGAGCGACCGTTCACTTTAACTCAACTGCAGACATGCCCTTGTTTACTGGCTTCGTTTCTCGCAATTAAAAAAAAAAGAAATAATTTTGGGGAGGGGATATGTATGTGCGCGTTACTCAGATTAGTTCAGTCTAGCACTGGTAGAAAACATCAATCTGAATTCAAAATCTGTGTCATAAGCAGTAAATAGATATTACTGATGTTTGTTACATGCGGACAACACGAGTTGTGTGCCCTTGTTTTATTGCTGATTCTCTTTGTAATAAATGGTTAAACCTAATAGTTGTGTTCCCGTGTCATGATTGAGAAATCCCTGAATGAATAAACCAAATAACATCTTTACAATAAGATTAAAACAAAATCCTTGTTTTTATTTGTTGGTTGTTTGGGCTTTACGGCATGTCAACCCTTGCTGGGTTATTTTATGCCGAAGACATTCTGTTTTATTCATTCATATTGGGTGTTCAATTATTGCTCTGTGGTTATTGAATATATCCTCCTATTTTCACACCCCACACACACACACGATCTTTAGTCCCATTGGAAAATTTCTCTTCAAGGCTCAAGTTAATCAAATGATTACATATGTCAGCTTTTAATTTTTTTTTTTTAATTTTTCATTATTTTTCATTTTTTTTTTTTTTGTTATTTATTTTTGTACACTTTGTTTTCCAAATCTAATCCTGAGTTTCCTTACATGATTGCTAATGTTTAAAAGCCAAGCATCACTTTATATTCATCTTGTGTTTAAAACCAATTACAGCTATACCAAACCAAAGATCCCTCTGCGATATATAAAATATATGCATAGCACAGCTCTTTCTAGATATATCGGGGACATCCAAAATAATTACGGTATAGACCCTACCATAAAGTGGGAAATTGTTAAAAAAAAACGGGTAATAAATTCTGTCATTTATGCTTAGAAGAAAAATTAGCTATTGCAACCTTTAAAGATTCCAAAGAATTACTAAACGAAAGATCAGAAATTTTGAATGGATGTCATCACAGACGTAAAAACATAAACTGATTAAATGACAGTTTTAAAAAAAATCAAAACAATATACTGCATTCCTGCTGTGTGTTGTGGATCTATGATAATGCATTTTCTTTATTTCTGTGTTTTAGTTGATTTAATTAATTCATTGCAAATAGTCCTGATGATCCAAATGGTGAAACACTTGTAAGCTTTCTGACTATACCATTTTACTAAAAATATATTGAAGTGTGTGTTCTACCTTGAAATATTGCAAATATTAACATTTATTTTTATCCTACTTCATCTTCTATGGCCTTTTTTAGTAAGTACAAATAAAAAAATTTTTTTCTTCTTTTTGTGCAACAACCAGTTAAACACTTGTCAATTAGCTATCTCTAACAATCAAACACTATATCGCTTCCGAGCAATCATGACACTGAAAATTGTATATTGTTGTACCAGTGGACACCCGGGATTGAACCGGGGACGTCTATCATCTGCCTCATGGAGCTATATCCCCATCTCCATAGTAGTGATTAAAAGGAAATGAAACTTGTTGCTCTAATGAAATCCATTTTTCTTTTATCATGTGTGCCCCCGGCAGTTAAATGTGCTAATACTTTTCCGGACAAGTTTTTACAAATTTTAAAACATTTCATTCATAAAATAAAATAAAAACGTAAATTATTCATTTAAATGAATGGGGGAAATCATTGTATAAAAATGCCGATACAAAGATTAAAACCAATTCCTCAGCTGTTAATTCTATAGACAAGTCGTAGATTCCAAGGGAGGTAATTCTGCTTTGACCTGCTTATTATTATTCCTTTTGAGTTTTCACATCAGCATTTGCTGATGGCCTTTCACTGGAGTCTGAGTGACAGCAAGTCTCCTCAGGTCTTCAGGACTCTTCTGAGTATTCTGGCAGATTGCAGCAGTGCAGTGCTCTGAATGCTTTCAATCCTTCCTCTGATTTCCAAACCCTTTTCTAATCCTTTTGGGACTGTTCCAAGTGCACCAACTACAATTGGTATTACTTTCACTTTCCTATTCCATAACTTTTTCAGTTCTCTGGCAAGGTCTAGGTATTTGTCCATTTTTTCACTTTCTTTTAGCTTCACCCTGTGATCTGCTGGCACTGCAAAATCCACCAGTTGACAAGTTCTTTCTTTTTTGTTTATCAACACTAGGTCTGGTCTTCTTGCTGGGATAAGGTGATCCGTTTTTATTTCAAAGTCCCAGAGAATGTTATGCGTTTCGTTCTCAAGAACAGATTCTGGTTTATGCATATACCATTTTGTTGTATGGTCAAAATTAAATTTTTTGCATAATTCCCAGTGGATTACCTTCCCAACCGAGTCGTGTCTAGTTTTGTATTATCGTTGTGCTAGATTGCGACATTCGCAGAGTATATGGTTTACAGTCTCATCTCTATTACCACAAAGTCTACATTTACTATTTTGTTGGGTCTTATCAATTTTCGCTTTGATATAGTTTGTCCTTATGGCATTATTTTGTGCAGCATAAACAAGACAATGAGAGCACCTCATTGAACTGTAATAGTTAGCAGACTCATTACTGGGGTCTCATATTTTTATTTTTATTTAATATTTGGTTTGGTTTGTTGGGTTTTGCGGCACGTCAACCCATTGGATCATTTTATGCCGAATATGTTTTTTTTTCTTTGTAAGGTACAGCTGCCACACGGGCAACCACCTGCATATCATGCCAGATCTTGCTTCTATTGCTATTTAGGTATAGTTTGGTTTGGTTTGGTTTGTTTTGTTTTACGGAATATCAACCTCAGTGGGTCATTTAATGCCAATAAAGTTTTGAAATAAATCAATTCTTAATGGATAATACAATTTTTTTATAAATACGTTTTTCTATTTAACCCATAGATGGGACCCTAACAGGTACTACCACTCCGGGTCAGAATGGACCAGGAAGCAATGGTGATGAAGGGGTGCTCCACTTTCCCCAAACCTCCAAAACTGGAACCTCACCATCAGATAGAGTTTAACGTCATTCCCAGGACATGTAGACCTGCAGCCACCGCCTTCTAGCACCCATATGATAAAAAGGGGTTGGGGTTGCGAAAATCATATAGGTGCTAGGGCTTGACGTGACCAGCCGATTGATCGGAGGGGGCCTCTCCGACCGCCCGTCTAGCCCAAGATAGGGCCAAAGAGGAGTATTGCATGTCATGAACTGCTCATCCACCTGGGCTCTATCCTTAAGCATCACGGGTCGCCACCCACGGCCAACAGGTGGCCCCATTGGGGGAGTCTTACCCCTCTGCAGAGGTGCAGTCGGTGCATTCTAACGCCCCAGACGACAGGGCGGTTTAGGTATAGTGATAGGGGTTTAGTCATTTTTTGAAATCAAGTTTTCTATTGAGGATTTGAACATCAAGAGAATTTGTTGGTGATTTTCGTAGGTCTATGAACTTACATCCTTGATAGAAGACCGCTTCTTTATTTAACGTGTATCCATTGTAATAACCACACTGTCGGCTGGGGCAGAAGATGACAGCGACTGCACCTCTGCAGATGGGTAAACTCATCCCAATGAGGCTAACTGTTCGCTGTGACTGATGACTCGTGATGCTTTAGGACGGAATCCTAGTGGCTGAACAGTCCATGACATGCAACACTCCTTTCGGCCCTTACTTAATAGGATCAGCTCCGGATTCAAGAAGAATCTCCATAAGCTCTGGTGCATCACAGGGGGGTGTCTTCAACTTAAGTGAATGGGGTTGGCTGTGGCTGGAGACACGTGATGCTTAAGAACGGAATCCTGGCGGCTAAACAGTTCATGACATGCAACACTCCTCTTGGCCCTTACTTGGGCTAAACGTTGTAAAATCTGGATTTTTTTCTTTAATGAAAGGTATTTGATAATTCATTATATTTAAATCAAATTATAATTTCGTTTTTTAAAAATTGTCCTTCATGTCTGGAATAAAAGAATAATAATGACGTAATAAAAATATATCAATAATAAAAAAGGGTAGATTGTGGTTTACCATAAAAAGCATATTATAAAGTTATAATAATAACAACTGCTAACCCTAACCCGATTTCAGAATATTTTAGAATTATATAGATCTCTGATTCATGTAAATTATGGATAATTTTTTTAATTATTCTTATTTACTATATACAGATTATGACTGAATAACATTTCTTGAATTTGAATATATGGTAAAAATAATTAGTTTTAATGAATTGCCGACTACTTATATCTATAAATATACTCTTACTGGGGTAGGACACATTCAAACCCGGTATTTGTATAATAGAATCAAAAAGGTAGGCCACAAACTATAACAGCACCTAGAAAGGTTTTCGTTTCGAATCTGTATCAGATATTTTGAGATATCAGAAAAAAAAAAACAACACCCATACGAGTTAGGACACTCGAACCTAATTATGTAAATTAATAAAATCTTTTGTATCTGCAGATTCAATTCCTTCATAGGAGATTTCATTGTCCAAAACCACTTCTGTGGCTAGGCATTGTAAACTCCGAGGTGCCCTTGGGGTAATTAGACTCTTCCAAGGTGCATCGTCCATAGCAGTCAAACCTTCGTTGTTTCTGCTATCTTCGTGGGCCCCGTACTCCAAAAGAAGGACTAAAACATCATTGAGAATATAAGCGGGTACATGCTTGAGGGCATACATGATAGGGGTCCGTCGGAAGCAATCCTTAGAGTTAGGATCGGCCCCAGATTCAAGGAGGATCTCAATAATCTCGAGTGCATCCCAGGGCGGTGTCTTCATCAACCTGAGTGCATGGTGTAAGATAGACCGATGAAGTCTAATTCGGGGATCCTCACCGACTACTTCCCTGACCACCGACTTGAACAGGTCGAATTGCTCCTCGGAAAAATACAGTTTCTTGGCTTTAGACATCATATACAGGAAGGTGCTGACTATTTCAGAATAATGATCATCAACAAAATAGGGATTCTGATACACATTGTATCTGCCTTGATTCCACGTCCTCACGGTTGCCTGAGATATCGTTTTGAAAATAGCAAACCCACCGTCTTCAAAGAAATGTTTTGGGTCAGTATCTTTGGCAATTTCCCAGAAAAGAGTTTTAAGGAACACAAATTATATGCTATATAGGCGATCGGTATTTTTCGGCAATGTTCTTGGATATAATCGATAAACTGTCTAACCTTCTCCGTGTTGTTTCCCTCTTTGGCAATCAATGCCGTTTCCAGCAGAAGTTGCACATAGAATCGATTATTCCTTCCTAGGATTCTTTCAACGACCAGAATACTCTGGAAAGCAAAACGTAAAAGATTCCCCTGTACCTTTTCCAAGTCTTCCCCTGTTGTAAATTCCCGAGAAAATTCAAGAATATCCCTAGCAACAACCCGACAATACTTAGGAAGACTATGGAGCTTTCTCAAGAATAAAGCGTTCTTCCATGGTTTTACATTTAAATTCCGAGCTTTTACATAACTGGCATTCACGATTTCCAGAGCCTCTACCCTATCTAAAACAGAAATTATAGGTTTTTGAAGCAAGTCGAAAAACGCTATCATGTTAGAACTGAGAGCAGCCCACATTAACGGGTTCATGCCTTCCTTGTTTCGGATCCTAACATCAGCACCCTTGCGGAGTAGGCAGTCTACACTTTGTTTGTGTTTCCAAGAAACTGCTAAATGAAGGGCCGTAAAGCCTTCTTTATCTTGCTGATTAATGTTCGCGCGCTCACGGAGCAGATGCTTGCAAATATCAGGATTGGGAGTCGACTCCATCAGAGGAGTTCTTCCCTGCAAACACGGTCTATCAATATCGGCCCCCTTTCGTACTATCAGTTTCACGGTGTCAATCTTACCAAGTAGTGTAGCAACCATTAGCGGCGTGTAGGCACCGTTGATGGTATCATTGATATCGGGGAGTTTTTGCAGGATTAGTTCAATAACTTTTTTATTACCGAGATGTATAGCGCTAACTAACGGGTGCCGGCATTTTTTCCAATTTTCGGCCATTTTTCCAATTCCAGAATTTAAAGAAAGCGCAAAGAGGTAGTTGAAGATCTTTAGTCGATTATCATCAAGTGCCACATACAGAGGTATAAATCCATGGATCGAAGTATTTAAAACCTCGGTGCGTTGTTCGGGCTGAAGGGCTTCGAAGATTTGCTTGATCTTGTCAAAGAAATTATCCTTGATCAACTGGAATATTCGTTTAACGAGGTCTATCCTTGTTCTTCTATCAAGGGTCGTGTTCACTTGAGATGCTGCAAGGAAAGAATATAACTATATTAGTCACAATTGGTGTGAACGATTTGTACAACTTATTTGTATTAAATAAGAATACTTAAATGCGTATATATTATTTGTACTAGCGGGTGCAAGTATTTAAGTTTTAATGTAATGAAATATTATATCAAATTAGAAAGTCTAATAAGAATGCAGATAAAAAGATTTGAAACAAAGTGGGGGTATAATAGAAAAATAGAAATGAAACTTACTCTTCCATCACTGCCGTCTTTCATTGCTGAATTTTACTTATTTAACTATTTAGTTAAATTAGGAAATAAAGAATAAAATTACACTTATTTTTTCTTGTTAATTGATTTCATTTAAGATTCATTGGAGAGATTTTTGCTTATATTCATTAAAATAAAACCAAACAGTTAGAAATCAATAATACTAAGCACATATTTAATAAAATCACATTTTTAATATCAATATGCAAATTAGCCTTCCCGTTCACACTGCAAACCCCTATTTTTGTATATATAAATACAATAGCATGTTATTAGTATGTAGATATGGACAACACTAATAAAAAGGGGAAGCAATTTTATTAATAATTGAGGTTTAAATATAAATAAAATCATGAAGAATGTGATTAAAATAACTATGTTAATTGTGACTCGATTAGTAATATAGTTTCGGTTACAGACAGAAAAACACACAATCTCCATTATAATAAGACTAGCAGGAACTATGGTATATTTTTTCTATTGAAATACAGTATAGGATGTACTTTTTTCCCAAAATGTTGGCTCTAAAATTGCCCTGCGTCTTATACATCGTAAATGAAGTTTGAGACCTCCCGTAGGCCTAGGCTAATCTATTATTTCCTGCTATTGAAATTTCTTCTGTATGCTTATAGCTTGCCTTTACTGCCAAATTACTTTTATACAGCTATGTTTCTGCTTGTGTAATTGCTCAAAACCAAAGCCCTCGTGATATTTAATATGTATATATATTTACTTTGTCGTTAATTTATTTTATTTTCAAAGTTTCACCGGGACATACATATATACACAACTACCCTATATATATGTATACATATATATAAGTCAAGTCGTCGGTGTGGCCTAAAGTCGGTATCAGCCAAACAGCGAGGGAGTCTATCCTCTTTTCACTAGCACTAGATCAAGGAGATTGCTTTTTTAGCGTCTGAGGGGCGGCGCCACACATACCCTCAGCTCCATACTTTATCGCACAGATTCCTGTGTTATTCATACGCTGAGTTGGCGAGGGCCGATATCGAACTAGGAACCTTGTGTTTTCTAGCAAAACTGTGTACAAATTATTATTATCATCATTATTATTATCATGGAAATGTGTATAAATTATTTGTATTAGATAGAATACTTGAAATCTAATAACTTTGTGCAAATTATTAGTATTAGACAGAAATACTTGAAACAATATAACAGTGTGGAAATTATTAGTATTAGATACGAATACTTGATATCATATGTGTTTAAATTATTGGTATAAGATACGTATATTGGAAACGATATAACAGTAGGCAATTATTAGAATTGGATGAAACCATATATCTGTGTGCAAACTATTAATATCAGATCAAAATACTTGACACCATATATTTGAATCACATTCAGTTTGTCTACAAAAGTATTGAAAACGGGTGGATGTCAACCGAAATATTAGATAAAATAAAGAAGCCCCCCAAAAGCAAACCAAGATTCATCTTTTAGAATTCTTTTCTTTGTTCTTCTTAAATTTCCGACGTTTCCAATATTACCAAAAACGTTTCCAAGAACAATACTTTATATATATATATATATATATAATATATATATATATATAAAAGAAATAAAGAAATAACAAAAGACTTAGAGATTTAGCATTATAGTCTATTTCAGGGAGGTTAGAACTCATCTGATGAGTCGGGAGAGTTAGACACTTTGTCTAAGCTCCCTGAAATAGACTATAATGCTAAATCTCTAAGTCTTTTGTTATTTCTTTACTTATATATTTGCTCTGTGACACACATTGAGCTCTCAAACTGCGACAGGTTTTTTTTAAATAAAACTCTTGTATCGTAAGGAAGATTTCTTCTCTGGATTGTTGGATTATATATATATAGGTCGAAATGTACATTCAGGGATTGACATTTTCTCGATGTGTTTAGTCTTACATTTGAACATATATGCCCGCCTAAATTCATTAATTATTAACTAATTAATTTTCAAAATTAGGTATGACTTCAATTAAGTACATATCCTCCAAATATATATAACTATGTGCAAATTATTAGTATTAAATAGGAATACTTGGAACCATATAGTTTTATGCAAATTATTAGTATTAGATAGAAATATTTGCAACAATGTGTTTAACTCACTAATATTGAATAAGTATATTTTAAACAAATATACCGCTGTGCAAATTATTAATATTAGATACGAATACTTGAACCCATATAACTGGGAGAAAATTATTTGTATCATACAGGAATACTTGAAATCATATAATGGTGTGGAAATTATTAGTATTAGATAGGAATACTTGATACCATATGTGTTTAAATTATTAATATAAGATAAATATACTTGAAACCATATAACTGTGTGCAAATTATTTGTATCATATAGGAATGCTTGATACCATATGTGTTTAAATATATATTTGAAACCATATAACTGCGTAGAAATTATTAATATTAGATACGAATACTTGAAGCCATATAACTGTGTGCAAATTATTTGTATCATACAGGAATACTTGAGACCATATAACTGTGTGCAAATTATTAGTATTACATAGGAATACGTGAGACAATATAACAGTGTGCAAATTGTTAGTATTCCATAGGAATACGTGAGACAATATAACAGTGTGCAAATTGTTAGTATTCCATAGGAATACGTGAGACAATATAACAGTGTGCAAATTGTTAGTATTCCATAGGAATACGTGAGACAATATAACTGTGTGCAAATTGTTAGTATTACATAGGAATACGTGAGACAATATAACTGTGTGCAAACTATTATTATTACATAGGAATACTTGAGACAATATCACAGTGTGCAAACTATTAGTATTACATAGGAATACTTGAGACAATATAACTGTGTGCAAACTATTAGTATTACATAGGTATACTTGAGACAATATCACGGTGCGCAAACTATTAGTATTACATAGGAATACTTGAGACAATATCACAGTGAGCAAACTATTAGTATTACATAGGAATACTTGAAACCATATACTAGGTTATACATTATCAATCAGGAATAACTATGATTGGTTCGTGCCTGATGGCAGATCAACACCTCAGGGTCATTTAGTGTCAAATTTCCACCTACACAAGCCCCCACAAATATACATAATCTACCTAATAACGAAACCATTGATTGTATTTTATTCCACGAGAAAAATATATCGTGATATCAAGGATCAGCCTATAGGTAAATTTGTTTTTTTAAATGTTCAACTTTTAAGAGACTACGTTATTTTTTAATTAAAATAAATATTTTCTATTAAATACAAATCCTATACACGAGAAGATACAGTCCTGTCGTCTGGGTCTTTAGAATACAACGACTGCACCTCTTTAGAGTGGTAAGACTCCCCCAATGAGGCCAGCTGTTGGCCATGGGTGGCGACCCGTGATGCCTAAAGATAGAGCCCAGGTGGCAGAGCAGTTCATGATTTGCACTACTACACTTTCTTGGGATAGACGGGCGGTCGGAGAGGCCCCCTCCGATCAATCGGCTGGTCACGTCAAGCCCTAGTACGTATATGATTTTCCCAACCCTATTGCCCTTATGGCAAGCCCCAACCATTTTTATCATATGGGTGCTAGAAGGCAGTGGGTCTTCATGTCCTGGGAATGACGTTAAACTATCTGATGGTGAGGGTTTAGTTCTGGAGGTTTTTTTTTAAATTGAGTATCCATTAAGTATTGATTTATTTCAAAACTTTATTGGCATTAAATGACCCACTGAGGTTGATATGCCGTAAAACAAAACAAACCAATATAGTATTCCCATTTAATAATAATAATAATAATAATAATAATGAGAGACGCTAATAACCTTTATCGAAATGAAATAGATGGGCCAAGATATTTTTAAATATCTTCAAATCCAGAAAGGAAAAAAATTGAATTTTGTTTTTACACTTTATATATATATATAAGAGAGAGAGAGAGAGAGAGAGAATTTATTTACACATAGATAGAATTACAACCAAATTCATGAATATTAGTATATTACATCCATAAAAATTAGTATTACTTCATGAAAATGTGTGTATTACATTCGCGAAAAGGTAGTGTAATTACATTCATGAAAATTAGTATATTACATTTGTTAGGTGGAGCTCTCTAAGTAGTTTAACTAACAAGAAGAGAGCCCCTTAAAGTTCAATATTAAAAAATAAAACATTTCTAATAATAATCAAATTAACTTAAATATCATATGGGTACTAGAAGTAACTTACCTTCAGCCATTTTATATAGTTTTTGTTTTCTTTAATATAAAAATATTTTCTAAATATGATAACAACGCGATTAAAAATTTAAGTATAGATGGGTACCATAAAACAGGAATTGTTATAATTTTGAACAACTTCTTCAATTAACTGTGGCGTAAAACAGACTTCATTAAACTGATAATTATCTAGCAACAACTCCGAAAATTGAGACGTTGGCCATACCTAATACCTAGTTGTCCGTCGATGAAGGGTTAAAAATATATTGATATATAAAAATGTCCTGTAACAAATATATAGTAATTTACTTTTAAATGTATTTATTATTTAAGTAAAAAGATAAGTATTGGGTGTGACCAAAATCAAGTGAGGGGTGTCATTATCCGGGTTGCGTCTACCAATTTTATGGGCATACCATCAGAAAAAAAGTTTCATCAGTATTAATTGGTTTGGTTTGTTTTACGGCATACCAACCTCAGTGGGTCATTTAATGCCGACAAAGTTTTTAAATAAATTCATTCTTAATGGATACACATTTTTTTTTCATAATTACTTTTTATCTATTTAACTCATAGAAAGAACCGTAACAGTTACTACCCATCGGGGTCAGTGTGAGCCTTGGAGCAATGGTGATATGAGTCATTGTTTGAAAACTACACTCACATGCTATCGCAAGTTCGATCCTTACGAACGGCTCTTCAATCAAGATCCCCTCTGGTCAATCACCTGGTCCCTTCAAGCACTAACACGTAAATTATTACTCCAACCCTATTGCCCTTAGCGCAAGCCCCAAACCTTTTCTCCATGGGTGCTAAAAGACGGTGGCTGAGGGTCTTCATGTCCTGGGAATGACGTTAAACTCTATCTGATGGTGAGGTTTGGATAATGTTGAGCACCCCTTTATCACCATTGCCCTCAGATCCACACTGACCCGAAGGGGTAGTAACTGTTAGGGTTCCATCTATAGGTTAAATAGAAAAAAAATGTATTTATGAAAAAAAATTGAGTATCCATTAAGAATGAATTTATTTCAAAACTAGGAGCAATATCCACAGCAATGAATTTAGAGTTATATATTTTTGATGGGTTGTCATTCATCTGCAGAATATACAGTAAACGTATACTAAGCCTCACCAACAAGGTGAGATTTGCTTATGAACTTAAACTAAACCAACTATTTAATCTTTAGGTTTTGTTTTGTTTTGTTTTGTTTTACGGCATATCAAACTCAGTGGGTCATTTAATGCCGATAAAGTTTTCAAATAAATTAATTCTTTCTCTCCGCTCTGTCGGCTGGGGCGTTAGAATGCACCGACTGCACCTCTGCAGAGGGGTAAGACTCCCCCAATGGGGCCACCTGTTGGCCGTGGGTGGCGACCCGTGATGCTTAAGGATAGAACCCAGGTGATGCAAGTAAATGTAAATATTTTCCATTGATTCGCATTTCGTAAGTTTTAGATACTTGAATCCTGGAATCAATTTCGACCATTTGGAATATTTCATTTCTTTCTAATTTGGCAAAATTTAATTGTTAAAATCTCGACTGGGGCTTCTCAATTTTGTTAATAGGGTAAAGGGTATTTCATTTTTGTTTCACATGTGCCTGCATTAATTTTTAAAAAATCTTAAAAGAGTATTGATATTACCGTTTAATTTTTCTTTAAAATATTGGACAGTATATTTTAACCCGACCACATTTACGTGTGACTATAGATATTTACGGTTTATTTATTTTAGTCAGAATTGTTTTATAAATATTTTTACGCGTCATGCTGCATTCATCGTAATATTATTTGCATTGTAGAAAAACAAAATAGAATTTAATGAATTATGTACTGTAATGTTTAAATGCTTTTTTTTTCCAACTGATATTTTATTTGCTGTTGAAAAACTTGAATGATTTGAAAGCTTGAATGTTATTTAATGAAATTATTAACGTAAGTGTATCGGATACTCGCTCACATGAAGCTAAAAAAATCGACTGGGTAATAGCTCCTAAACACAGAAAATTCATAGCGAAATTGAAGGACAGAACTGTGGACGAGCGGATTCCCAGCCTCCACAAACAAAGTGCGTCAGGATACGTTTGGCTTGTGCGAAGAGGAGGGGTATGGCGAATGGCCACGGATATTTGAACTCGCTACCTCCTCGTCACTGAAATTCTGTTGGCAGAAACCCGGACGAGACGAGCCGGAATTTGCATAAAGGGTAGTCGAACGATGATAAAAATGGACAGTGGCTGATACTGCGAGAGAGAGAGAGAGAGAGAGCAAAAAAATCAAGTGTCTGGACCAGAAGTGAAATTCAACAACTACTGTGTTTGGGGTGTCATGAAGTGAGAGTAACGTGCTCAGTTGGTAGAGACTGTGCTGACGACGAAAGGAATTACAGTTCGTTTGCTATATTTACCGACTGCTCCGCACGATCAGGATGTGACACAAGTTAAACAGGTTTGAATTTTGAGTTTTCCCAAGGATATTAGTGTTATGTAAAATGCAAACAGCCATGTTCAGGATTTGAACTCAGGTCGACGAGTCCATGCCCTATTGTTGTATAAACGACTACTGTACTTCAATAAAACCACAGACACGTATATATAAAAATAGGACCAGTCTTTATTTTCTTCGGTGAGGTGCGACGAGTGTTCACAATGAAAATGCCGGGTGGCTGACGGGAGACGAGGTTATCTTCTCGGATGCTGCTGGGACCGACTTCACCCATTATCTTCTAAACTTTTTATACACAAAATATGCCCACGCATTTATCGTTTGACCTGATAACGGACATATATATTTCTTTATCTCTATCTTCACCGGAAGACTGCTTCCGTTTTCCTTTTATCTATTTCTTCATTTTCTCCCTGCTTCTTGACCGGAAGACCCCGCTTCCGTTTTCCCTTTTTAAATAAGGAATAAAATGACAGGTTAACAAAAAACATCATAGTTACATTCTTTTTTCTTTACACTCGCATTGTGACAGCCTTCAAAACCAACCAACAAACCAATATATTTTTATCTTTCTCTTTGTCTTTTGACCGGAAGAGGAATCTTCCGTTGCAAGATATACAACATTATCTAACCATTATGCAACGAGCATCCATTGTCATATGTAAGTTAAGGTAGCGTTGGCAAAGTTTGGTTACCGACAATTTCTCATCTATGCGATTCTCAAACCAAGTGACGTGACCTGTATTTTGTACGCCTTTACGTACTGTGGTTTATACCTTGTAGGGAGGGTGAATAGTTTCGTTTTAGGGTTCAGAACAGGAGTGCTGTGGTTGGCGCTGTTTGTTTCTTGCTATTTAGGGTCTAAGTAGAATGGAGTGCTTAGTAACAAGGGATTTTAATGCTATTTATTCTTCTATATATTGTTTACTTAAAAAGGAATTAGTATACACTCGGTTTTCTGAAAACAGATATACAGTGGTACCTTGAATTACAAGTTTGATTCGTTCCTATCGTAACTCAATTTCCTCGTATGTCAAATCAATTTGACTCTTTGAACTAAACTGAAATGCCATTAATCCGCTCTCAAAAGAAAAAATTGTTAGTTTTTTTAAAGAAAAATAGAATGTAATAAATTATGTGCTGTAATTTTTAAATGCTTATTCTTTTTTATAAGTTATATTTTCTTGTTCTTTTTCCATAGTGAATTGTATACATGGCCGAGTGGATAAGGCAGTTAGGTTAAAACAGTTCTAAGTGACATTTATCTCTGGAACCCGAGTTCAATCCTGAGTGAAAGCAGTTAGAAAAAATAATTAACACAACTGCTATCCCAGCTATGGTTAGCGGAATGAGAACAGGATACCACCGTGGAATAAATAAAGGGTTAGGTTCAAAGTTCCGTGATGGCTCCCGAATACAATAAAGTTCCCGAGTTCGAAAAGAATGTTCCCGAGTCCGAGAAGAAATACCTGAAGAAGGCCGGACGGTATATCGGCCGAAACGTTGTACAAATAACAATGAAGATGGGGACAATAGTCCGAATAACGCAGATAATTCTAATCTTCAAGCCTCATCTCAAACATTCAGAGAAATAGTATATTTTCTTTGTTCTATTGAATTTGATAATTGGTATTGATTTTAATGAAATTATTAACGTAAGCATATCTGAAGCTCGCTCGCTCCTCTAATTTTTGCTAACAGACTAAACAAGAAAAGTTCAGTTATATATAAGTTAAGATAGCATGGATAGTGAGATTCTCAAACCAAGTGACATGGCCTGCATTTTGTGCGCTCGTATATACTGTTGTATAGGCTCTGTAGGGAGAATGCAGAGTTTGGTTTTATGGTTCAGAAGAGACAGAACTGCAGTTTGGCATGTTTATTGTTATTTATGGTCTGAGTAAAGTGGACTACCAAGTGGTAAGGGGCTTTATTGTTGTTTATTTTTTCTCTTTGTTTGTTTGCTTTTTAGTGTGCGAGTATGGAGGAATGCTATTACTTTGGGATTTTAAGTAGTTAGCAAAAAGTAATCTGTATGTTACGTAATGGGAGTGATGTGGAGCCATGAGGGTGGCGTGATGTGCGGATTAGAACGGAAAAGTTTAACTGATGATTTGGCATAGCGTGGTTTGATTGTACAAGCGAATGGTACGTGGCAAAGGGGAGAATTGAGAGAATGTTAATGGCGTATGAATGTTTTGCTCTCGGCAGTTGTAATTTGGAGGAAATATAATACCCAGGAGTGAAAAAGAAGCGGCCTTGTATTATCACTAACAACTCCAAATGGCACAAGGCAAGATAACACTCAGTATCAAATTGGTCCAGACTCCAGGACATCATAGAATTTCCTGCCAACAGAACAATTGCCCAACAATCAGGAATCCAGCCTTCTCCGATGTAGCACCGGTACAGAGATAAATATATTGAATATTTATTTATCCACAGTTTATTCACTCCAATAAAAAGGAAGTGCCGTAATGTTCAGCTCTGCGGACACATTTCTCCATTTGGAAATGGGTGCAAAATAAAAAAAATACTAGTTTGTTCTGAATTGGTGGCGCTTCCAGATTTTGGCGTCCTAGGTGATCGCTTAGTTTGCCTTTAAATGTACCGCGAACTTGAAAAGTAAGACTGAAAAAAAATTAATAAATTTTAAATCAAGCTTCTTTGATACTTTTCGAAATCGGTTAACGATCTTAGGAGAGCGTAGTGTTACGTTTTTAAGTAACTCTTTCTAAGCAAATGTATAGTGACAGTTCCTTTCATGTACCAGAAGCCTACCCTTCTTTACTGACCGTTGCGACTGGAACTTTTTTCTTTTCCGGAGAGTCAGCGTATTTGCACTCCACGTTCTATCTTTTCTCAAACCAAGGGACCGGGCTAGCATTTTGTACACCCTTATATACTGTGGTTTAAGCTCTGTTGGGAGCGTGATGAGTTTCGTTTTATGGTTCAGAAAAGGTAGAAGTGCTGTGTTTGGCTCTGTTTGTTTCTTGCTATCTATAGTCTATTCGAAAATGAGTGAAAGACATAACGAAGAGTTGACACGTCATAATCTCAGACATTTCGACAAGGAGAGGGTAAACATCTTTCCAGTCCGCAAAGCTTCATATCAAACTTTATAATAATTTTCAAAACAATTTACATAAATTAAAGATTTTTATTTTTAAATGAAATGATAGTTTTTTTTAAATTCGCCTACAATATACTAATAGGTAGATTAAAATTCGACTGATACTCATTTGGTATATCATAATATGGAGAACATTAAAAGATTAATTTGCTTTGAATTTGTGGCTCTTCCAGATTTTGACGCCCTAGGCGATTGTTTAGTTTGCCTATAGGGTATCCATAACTTGGAAAGAAGAATTTTTTAAAAAGATACATAAAAAACTTTATTTTATATTTAGTTTTATAAAACTTTTCAAACCAATTTAAATAAGTTAATGCTTTTAATTCAATAAAGAATATATAACTAAATTTTAAAAATTGCCTATATTATATTAACTAGCAAATATATGCACCCTCCGGGTGCAAGTATGTAAGTTTAAATGTAATAAAATATTAGATTAAATTAGAAAGGCTAATGAAACTAATTAAGAATTCAGATAAAAAGATTTGAAACGGAGGGGGTATAATCGTAAAATAGAACAACTGAAACTTACTCTTTCATCACTTCCGTTTTTCAATGCTAAATATTCCTAATGTAACTATTTAGTTAAAATAGGAAGTAAAGAATAAAATTACAGTTATTTCTTCTTGTTAATGAATTTCTTTTAGGATTTATTGAAGAGATTTTTGCTCATATTCATTAAGATAAAACCAAACAATTAGAAATCAATAACACCAAGCACATTTTTATAAAAATCAGTTTTTTTAATATCAATATGCAAATTAGCTTTACGTTTACACTGAAAACTGGTATTTTGTTGTATATATAAATACAATTGCATGTTATTAATATTTAGGTAAGGCCAACAGTATTAATAATGTCAATCAGTGTTATTATAAATTGAGGTTGAAATAGAAATAGAATCATGGAGAATGTGACGTATATAACTAAGGGAATTGTGACTAGAGTCGTAATATAGTTTTGGTTACAGACAGAAAAACACACAATCTCCATTATAATAAGATTTCTGGATTAAAAATTGATCGTCATACTCATTCGATACATCATATAGAGAAAAATAAATAATACTCGTTTGTTCTGAATTGGTGGCGTTTCCAGATTTTGGCGTCCTAGGTGATCGCTTAGTTTGCCTCTAAATGTACCGTGAACTGGAAAAGAAGTAAGATTGAAAAAAAAAATTCATAAATTTTAAATCAAGCTTCAAGACTTTTCGAAATCGGTTAACGATCTTAGGAGAGCGTAGTGTTACGTTTTTAAGTAACTCTTTCTAAGCAAATGTATAGTGACAGTTCCTTTCATGTACCAGAAGCCTACCCTTCTTTACTGACCGTTGCGACTGGAACCTTTTTCTTTTCCGGAGAGTCAGCATGTTTGCACTCCACGTTCTGTCTTTTCTCAAACCAAGGGACCGGGCTAGCATTTTTTGAAACCTTATTTACTGTGGTTTAGGCTCTGTGAGGAGCGTGATGAGTTTCGTTATATGGTTCAGAAGAGGTAGGAGTGCTGTGTTTGGCTCTGTTTGTTTCTTGCTATTTATAGTCTATTCGAAAATGAGTGCAAGACGTACCGAAGAGTTGACACGTCATCATCTCAGACATTTCTACAAGGAGTAAAGTAAGTAAAGGTTTAACATCTCTCCACTCCGAAAAGGAGAGCGTGGTGTTACATTTATAAATGTACCCCATTCTAAGCAAATCAAAGAGACTAATCGAAGTGAATTGGGGATAAGATAAATCGCTTCTAATCTTATTATAATGGAGATTGTGTGTTTTTCTGTCTGTAACCGAAACTATATTACTACTCAAGTCACAATTCCCTTCGTTATTTACATCACATTCTCCATGATTTTATTTGTATTTAAACCTCAAATATTAATAAAATTGCTTCACCTTTTTATTAGTGTTGTCCATATCTACATACAAATAACATGCAATTATATTTATATATACAAAAAATAGCGGTTTACAGTGTGAACAGGAAGGCTAATTTGCATATTAATATTAAAAAATCGAATTTAATAAATATGTGCTTAGTATTATTGATTTCTAAGTGTTTGGTTTTATGTTAATGAATATAAGCAAAAAGCTCTTCAATGAATCTTAAATGAAATCCATTAACAAGATAAAATAACTGTCATTTTATTCTTTACTTCCTCTTTTAGCTAAATACTTAAATTAGAAAAAAATAACAATGAAAGACGAGTGTGATGGAAGAGTAAGTTTCAGTTGTTCCATTTTTTTATTATACTCCCTCTGTTTCAAATCTTTTTATCTGTATTCTTATTTAGTTTCATTAGCCTTTCTAATTTAATACAATATTTTATTACATTAAAACTTAAATACTTGCACCCGGAGGGTGCATATATTTTCTAGTATTCATAATGATTCGCGGTTTTATGCTATTTTCGTAATTAAGGGACGTTTATTATTAGAAGGATTAATGAGAGCTACCATCCTCCTGTTCTCCCTCATGGTGGTGTTACCGTCTGGGTCGACACATGTGTGTGCGTTGCTCGATTAAGTAATTAATTCTTGTTATTACTATTTATGATGTCAGCCGAAGTGTACGGTCTATCAGCTGTCTGCTTTGGAATTGGATATCCGTAGCTAAAATTTCGAAAAAAAATTTATTCTGATAAGGAATTTGAAATAAAATCCATTTCTTAGAAGTTGTTTAACCGAGTTAATTAGAAAATTTGCTCCTTGCAAATAAAAGAATATATATTTCTACTATCGCTACATTTTAAAAGAGCCATCTGTTTACAACTAAACTTTGTGATTACAAGCAAGTCATGCTGAAAGCACCGTTTACCGCTTAATTGATAAAGTTAAGCAGTGCTGAGCCAGTTCAATTAGCGAGTTCTTTTCATGTACCAAAATACTGGTCAGCATATCCTTCTTTACTGACCCTTGCGACCGGAACTTTTCCTTTTCCGGTTAGTCAGCGTGTTTCCACTCCATGGTCTGTCTTTTCGAATCTGGCTCGTAATAGCAAAACTACTCTAATTGACTTATTTGCTAGGAATTTAGCCAACTAAGGTGAAAATTACCCGGAATCCTTCTATACAAGAACTCAGACCGAAACGTCATAACGTCGATATCACCACCTATAGTAAACACCCATCCAGTATAACATTCCCTGTTTGTCTACTTTTCTCCATTTAAACAAATGATATACCAAATTAATAGAAAAGGTGGCTATTGCCAGTTTTTCTTCCATACATAACTGGCAATATCTATCCCCAGCTTTATATTTATTGCATCTTAATAATTTCCCATTTCAGAATAGGGTCAATAGCTTTAGCTTTAATCTTCCATACATAACTAGACAGAGCAGTATTATATTTATCATTAGTAAAGCTACACCTATGGTTATAAAATCTTTTTTGAATTCATTTTGAGTCGAGCCTATATAAGCTTTCTTATTTCTAGAATTTGTTTGGTTTTTGGTTTGTTTGTGGCATATCAATCTCAGTGGGTCATTTAATGCCGATAAAGTTTTGAAATAAATCAATTCTTAATGGATAATACAATTTTGTTTATCAACTCATGTTTTTCTACTAAACCCATATATGGGACCCTAACAGGTACTACCACTCCGGGTCAGAGTGGACCAGGGAGCAATGGTGATGAAGGGGGTGCTCCACATTCCCCAAACCTCCAAAACTGGAACCTCACCATCAGATAGAGTTTAACGTCATTCCCAGGACATGTAGACCCCCATTCACCGCCTTCTAGCACCGATATGATAAAAAGGGGTTGGGGCTTGCCATAAGAGCAAGAGGGTTGGGGCAATCATATAGTTGCTAGGGCTTGACGTGACCAGCCGATTGATCGGAGGGGGCCTCTCCGACCGACCGTCTAGCCCAAGATAGGGCCAAAGTGGAGTATTGCATGTCATGAACTGCTAATCCACCTGGGCTCTATCCTTAAACATCACGGGTCGCCACCCACGGCCAACAGGTGGCCCCATTGGGGGAGTCTTACCCCTCTGCAGAGGTGCATTCTAACGCCCCAGCCGACAGGGTGGTAGAATTTTTTTGGTCACCCTCATAAACCTCCACTTTATATACAATCGCTTCTAATATTTAGATCTACATTTACCCCTAAGGGGACATCTAGTCCTATCACTACAGTTACATCTAGGTGTTTCATTAGTTTCTCAATGTTTTATTATTTTGATTTTTTCATCGGATATTGTTATGTATTCTTTTGCTAATTCGATGGTTTTATCTAGTACGTTTTCAGTTATAGAAGGGTAGAACTCTTTTATATCATACTTAATAAGGGTGCATTTCTTATCGCCATACTCCTAAAACCATTTAATGCAGTCATATGAGCTCCCGCCACTGGTTAATGTTCAACGCTATTCTAAGTGTAGCACTAAGATATATATATATATATTGTGAAGTGAATAATAAAAGATTTATTTCTATGGAACGGCTATGGGGACAACAAAAAATATTCAGAGAACAAGGAGGCATGGGTTAAAATGGTTGAGAACCACTCAGAACTATATTTCATAGTTTTGTTTTATGTTCCTCTCAAATTTGAGTTACGACTTGATATCTGAAATAGCAGCTTTAATAAAAAATAAAGATTAAAAAATTAAAATGTTGCCTTATGTAACGTTTCTCCTTGGGGGTGGGGGATTTAATGAATGCTTTATCACTATGAACTTGGGTCATTACTATGCTTGGATACACTCGAGGAAGGCTGGAGGATACAGCGGCAGATACGTTACGATTTTACTTACCAAAAAGAGGATATCAATAGTCCAAAAATCAAAGCTAGATTTGCTTCAAGCATAATCATTTTCTATTTATTTAATTTGATAAAATTCCTTCACTTTTTTTAACGTGAAAAATAAAAGCTTAATTTATGCGGATTGGCTATGGGGGATCCACAAAAAAAAAAAAAAATAAAAAAAAAAATGATAAATAAGATTAAATCGGAGAACAGGGGTTCCATGTGGTAAAAAGGTTGAGAACAACTTATATTGAGCTATATATTTTATAGTTTGTTTTTTTTATTTGTTTTTTTTTTGTTTTTCAAATTTGAGGTACGGCTTAAAATCTGAAATAATAACTTTAATAAAAATTTAAGATAAAATGATTTGTTCTAGTTTAAAATGTTGTCTTATGTCACGTTTTCCTTGAGGAGTTTTATGAAAGCTTTATCACAGTAATCACTATAAACTCGAGGAAGGCCGGAGTATACCACGGCCGAAACACGATTTCACATACCACGATAAAGAGGAGGACAACAATAAAATAAAAATAAAAAAGTAAAAAAAAATCAAAATAAAGCATAATCATTTTCTATTTATTTAATTTTTGATAGAATTCCTTTACTTTTTTAACGTGAAAATTAAAAGCCTTATTTCTGTGGAATGGTTATGGGGGTCCACAAAATAAAAATCAGAACAAGGGGGTCCATGGGGTAAAAAAGTTTAGAACCACACACACACACACAAATATATAATGTAGAATTAAACAAAAGACATCTGTTTAACAATTTTATTTTTGATCTTTGAGTTTTCTGGCCAACTTTTTAATGTTTGGTTGGAATTCGTGGATAAGTCCAAAATTAATTTCCAATGAAGTACACACATTTTAAAATGCCTATAACACCTTTCTCACCATTTCTTCTCCTTCCAGCCTCCAAATTAATATATTTTTTTTAAAAACTGGAACACATCACCCCTGATGATGGCATTTCGAAGTGCCGAAAGTACTCGGGACCTGAACTTTGGTGAACTTAACCACGAATTCCACCCAAACATTAAAAAGTTGGCCAGAAAACTCTAAAAGATCAAAAATAAAATTGTTAAACAAGGGGATGTGCCTTTTGTACATACATGAGTACCTCATGTATGTACAAAAGGCACATCCCCTTGTTTAACAATTTTAAAATCTCAAATAGCAAATTTAAATAAAAAAACGATTAAATGATTTTTTAAAGTTTAAAATGCCTTATGTCACGTGTTTTCCTTGGTAACTTTAAGGAATGCACTATCAATATAAACTTGGTTTACTGCTATGCTCGTAGTACACAACTACCGAAACATGATTTTACATACCACAATAAAGATGAGGACAACAGTCCGAAAAATTAAAATTAGTTTTCCATCAAATAAAGTATAATAATTTTCTCTTTCTTTAATTTGACAAAATCGTCTTTTTTTTTCTAAGTAAAAAATAGAAGCTTTTATCTCTGGAATGTCAATAGAGGGCCACAGAAAATTACGAGGAAAAGGGGGCCACCTGTTAAAAAGGTTGGGAATCACTGATCTAGAAACGTTAAAATATATGCGATCATTTATTGATATCTTGAAATGACTCTTTGCCTACTTTAAGCTGCTCACGGCGGCCCTCCCCCCACATCTAAGCAAATATAAAAACTGATGGTTAGTTCATTATATCTAAGCAGACGGACTTGTTACAATAATAAATTTTTAAAAAAATAAATAAATAAATTTAAAAAAAAAAAATAAGTTAACGATTTTAATTTTTGAAAGAAAATTTTTTTTAATTTTAAAATTTGCCCGGATTATACTAATATCTGGATTAAAATGGTCTCATACTCATACGATATAATATGGAGAAAATTTGTTAATGGTTTGCTCTGAATTTGGGGCGCTCCCAGAGTTTGGCGCCTTAGGTGATCGCTTAGTCCGCCTATAGGGTACCCCTAACTTAAAAGGACGTTAGATTGAAAAATCCATTAAAAAGTTAAACTTTAAAATATTTAAAAAATAAAAAAATTGAATAAGTTAACGATTTTAATTTTTGAAAGATTAAATAATTTTTTTTTTTTCAGTTTAAAAATTTGCCTATATTATAGTAATATCTGGGTTAAAACTTTACCATCATACTCATTCGATATAACATTGAGAAAATTTAAAACTATTAGTTTGATCTGAATTTTTGGCGCTCCCAGATTTTGGATCCCTAGGTGGTCGCTTAATTTTCCTATAAAAAAGGTACCATGAACATGAAAGTAGTTCGAAAATTCATAAAAGTCAACGCTTTTATAAAAAAATTTCAAAACAATTTACACAATTTAAAGATTTTAATTTTTAAATGAAATCATTTTTTTTTTAGATTGCCTAGAATATATAATAGGTCGATTAAAATTCGTCTCTTCCTTGCTCATTGTTCCAGACTCCAGGACATCATAGAATTTCCTATCAATAGAACAGTTTCCCAACAATCAGGAATCCAGCCTTCTCCGATGTAGTTACCGGTACAGAGATAAGTATATTTAATGTTTATTTATCCACACGTTATTCACTCCAATAGAAGGAAGTGTCGTAATGTTAAGCACTGCGGACACAAATTTCTCCATTACGAAATGGGTGCATGACGTAACGAAGAGTTGACACGTCATCATCTCAGACATTTCGACAAGGAGAGTGTAAAGTAAGTAAAGGCTTAACATCTTTCTGCAAAGCTTTATCAAGCTTTATAATAATTTTCAAAACAATTTACATAAATTAAATATTTTTTTATTTTTAAATGAAATCATTGTTTTTAAAAATTTGCCTGGAATATACTAATAGGTAGATTAAAATTTGACCGATACTAATTTGGTATATCATAATATGAAAAACATTAAGAGATTAGTTTGCTTTGAATTTGCGGCGCTCCCAGATTTTGGCGCCCTAGGTGATTCCTTTAGTTTACCTATAGGGTACTCATAACTTAAAAGTAGTAAAATTGAAAAAAAAAATAAATAATAAATAAAAACTTAGTTTTATAAAACTTTTCAAAACAATTTAAATAAGTTAATGCTTTTAATTCTTAAAAGATTAAATAACTAAGTTTAAAAAGTTGCCTATATTATCATACTAATATCTGGATTAAAAATCTACCGTCATACTCATTTGATATACCATAATATGGAGAAAATTTTAAAAAAATACTAGTTTGTTCTGAATTTGTGGCGCTCCCAGATTTTGGCGTCCTAGGTGATCGCTTAGTTTGCTTCTAATAGCAAGATTGAAAAAACAAACAAAATTTAAATAAAGCTTTATAAGACTTTACAAAACAAATTAACGATCTTAATTTTTAAAAGATTAATTTAAAGTTTAAAAATTTAATAAATAATCATTCTAATATCTAAATTAAAATTCAACTCTTCGATACTCATTTGATATATCGGACCATATTACCTTTAGGCACCCCTTTTTGATCTATTAAGAAAGGACATGCTTTTCATTTACACCGTCAATATCCGGTTGTTTGTTAGGAGTTAGGGTTTAGTTTTTTTGTTTTTTAATCTAAAAATCGTCTGTTAAAACAACCGGATATTGACGGTACACATGGAAAACATGTCCTTTCATAATCGAGATCAAAAAGGGATGCCTAAAGGTCATAGGGTCCGATATATCTAACCAAACATTTCCGCCACTTGTAATGGTACTCCTATCTATTCGTGCAAATCAAGGACGTCTTTCAGTTCATTGGGCAGGTACGCCCCATACGGTATTTGATAATTACAAACCGCCTCTGATGCTAGACACTGCAGTCTGCGGGGGCAATTGAGTCTGATCACCCGGCCTACACCAGGCGTAAAGTCCAGAACAGAGTACCCCTCGACATTTCGGCAATCTAAGTGAGCCCCTCTCTCTATAAGATACCCGACAACGCCCAGAAGAGGTTCATCTCGGCTATATTCAAGAGCGTACATCAATGGGGTGCGACGGAAGAAGTCCCTGGAGTTAATATCAGCTCCCGATTCAATGAGCACTGTGATAAGTTCTAAAGAGCACCAATCTTCTGTCTGGCTGCATTTGATAACGCGATGCAACAAAGACTGTTTGGTTACCGTACGGGGATCGACCCTCACTAGTTTGACGATAGTCCCATAATATTCACGAAGCCATTTCCGGGGAAGATTGGCTTTCCTGAGACTAGCCACCATGTGCAGAAACGTATCAAATGTATTGGAATAGTCCCGATGTTCGTAATAGGGATTGTCAGGCAATTCATCTTTGATCGACAGCCACATCTCCTCCATTTTCTGCGCAACAACTTTAAAAAGAGCAAACGCTCCGTGTTCCAAGAAGATCTCAAGGTCGCCATTTTTGGAGAGTTCAGAGAACAGAGCCATAAACAGTGGCGAAGATGCGGCAAGGAAAGATGCCGGTCTCTTCCTGCAGTGTTCACAGCAGTAATCAATTAATTCCCGGAGTTTTCCCCACCGGTTTCTCCGTCGGGCAATCAGCGCTGTCTTTAAAAGTAAGTGAATATATATATGAGTATCTCGGCCTAGGATTCTCTCAATGACTAATATAGCCTGAAACGCAAGAGCTAATGGGTTGTTCTCGATAACCTGTAATTCTTCGACCATGCTGAACTCTTCAGATAAATTAAGGAGTTTCTGTGCCGGGAAAGGACTATTTTTTTCGTACCTATCGTTTCTCATTGATAAAGTGTGAACCCAACCAGATATTATCGGGTACTCGTCACACACAAAGCAAGCATTTAATGTTTCCAATGCCTCGATCATATCTATTTCATAAAGATTAGCCATATCAAGCAGATGTGACATGCATTCCGAATTAGAATTGACAGCTGCCAACATCAATGGCGTCATCCCTTGATTATTCTTTATCTGAGTATCAGCACCACCGTCGATTAAAACCCCTAAACTCTGATAATGCATCCCAATAACCGCCCCATGAAGAGCCGTGAAACCATTCGCATCCTGATGGTTAACGTTCGCTCCCAGGTCCAGTAAATACTGGCAAATGTGACCGTTAGCCGTCGAAGCCATCAGAGGACTTACGCCATTAAACGAAGGGGCGTTTATATTCGCGCCCAAGCTTACCATCAACCGGACGTATTCGATGTTGCCGGTGAAAATGGCCAGCATTAGGGACGTAAAGGGACAGTGGACATAGTCGTTGATGTTACTCAAGCTTCCTGTAATCAATTCGATCAACTCCAGGTTACCGACATTCAGGGCGGCATTTATGGGATGGCCAGTCCTTTTCCAATTCTCGCACATTTCATGACGTCCCTGATGGAGAGAAAGTTCGACGAGATAATGCGAGATATCGACTTTGTTCAGATTGATTGCCGAATAGAGAAGCGTGTAGCAGTCTTTCGAGGAATTTAGAATTCTTGTGCGTTGTTCGGGCTGAAGGTTTTCGAAGGTTACCGTGATGTCTTCCAACGAATCGGTCTCGATTAAACTCAGAATTTTATTGAAGAGCACCTTATTGGTCCTTCTGTCGAAAGGAAGGTCGACTTGACGTGCTGTAAGATATGAAAAATATGTATAGAGGTGATTGTAAGTAGGATTTTTTCAGAATTCTAAATAAGTTGCTTGTAAGTGAAATTTGTTAGGTAAAGAATTAAGTATTTTTAGTGGTTGGTTTTGAAGGCTAACACAATGCAAGTGTTAAGAAAAATAAGGTAACTTTGGTGTTTGTTAACCTGTAATTTATTCTTAATATTTCGAGAAAATCTTTTCGACAGAAGATTCCTGAAACTAAAGCTGTTAGTGATCGCCCATTCTGCATTGTGTCTTATATCTTCCAAATACTCTGGGTGTGTTTATGTGCATGCGCGATTGTGCGTGTTTATATGCATGTGTGTATGTATACAATGCTAATGTTTGTTTATATGTGCGTGCGTGTGTTTGTTCAACAATGTGATTATCACTCCAGGTTTGACCTTCCCTTTTTGTTTGATTATTAAGCAGTAGTGTGTGTGTGTATTCATAGGCCTGTGTGCGTGCATATATATATATATATATATATATATATAAATATATAAATATGCACCCGTGTGTGTACATATACATATATAAATATGCACCCGTGTGTGTACATATACATATATAAATATGCACCCGTGTGTGTACATATACATATATAAATATGCATGTGTGTGTGTAATTTCCAGGCCCATTTAATATTCTTAGTAAACTTGTTAACATGAGGGAAAATGTTCGCTCGTACCTCAAATTTTAGCTTTGAACAAAAAAAAAAAAAAAAAAAAAAAAAAAAAAAAAAAAAAAATATTCGACCGAGTGAAAGCTCGTAACTCGAAAAACTTGTAATTTTGGACACTCGTATCTCAAGGTTCTACTGTACAGTACCATTTAAAGTGAATCATTAAAAGATATTTGGAATAAACCACTTCCAAACATGTATCATAAAATCAAAATGAAGCTGGTTCACTATAGATTTCGGTTCCTAGTCACTGGAAAAAGTTCGCTTCTCTTCGGCCCCATGAAAGAGGGTTTGAGAGGCAAACATCATTCCAGTGATGCGGAAGTGAAATCTCTAGTGAAGAAGTGGCTCAAAGAACAGTAAATCGAATTTTACGGGGCTTGGGTACATTCTGTCATTCGAAGGTAGAACATTGTTTATCGAGAGAAACGCTCAGCAGAATTTGACGGGCCATGGATATGTGCTCTCATTCGATGGTGGAACATTGCTGTTGAGAGAAAGTGACTGGAGAAGTAGGGATGTGATCCACAGAGAACCAGCTTCATTTTGATGTACGATACATGTTCCTGCGTTGGTAATTATACCTGTTCTAAACAAAATGGCATTACTTTTTTTTTTTACACCTCACCCTCGTAATATATGTATAGCCGTTTTTAATTCAAAGAAACCTAAGCAAGTTTTTCGAATTGTGTGAATAGATTCTGAAGCGGTAGTGAAAAGGGGATAGATTTCCTCGCTGACCGGATCATATTTACCAAAAAAAAAAAAAAATAAAAAATAAAAATAAATAAATAAATAAATAAAATTTAAAATAAAAAAAAAAAAAAATAAAATAAAAAATTGAATTTTAATTTAAAAAAAATAAAATAAATAAATAAATAAATAAATAAAAATTTAAATTGAAAAAAAAATAAGATAAAAAAAAATTTAAATAAAAAATAAGATAAATAAAAAATTTAAATAAAAAATAAATAAAATAAAATAAATAAAAAATTTTAAATAAAAAAATAAAGATAAAAAAAATTAAATAAAAAATAAAAAAGATAAATCAAAAAAATTAGAAAAAAATCAAAATGTGCGTATTCTTCTAATGGTAAGTGGCCATTCTGAATTTTTGAGACGAGCCTGACAATTTGTATTTGGATTGTTCGGAATATTTTCCTATGTTTATCTGTACAACGTTTCGGCCGATGTGTCCTCCAGCCTTCAGGTATTTCTTGTAATCGGTGGCAGATGCTCTATCGACAGAGTTAGACCGCATATACTGTAATGTTTTGATTTTCTTTTTAATTTCGTTCTTTGGCGTCATAAATTTGGAAATTAAAGAATTTTTAGTGAGCTTATCAACATAGCGTATTTGAAGCTCAACTCCCCTGCCGTTTTATGTGTTGTCTGTGGTGGATAGTGAAATTTAAAATATCCCGTCAAGGTACCGCTGTATTTTTTCTTTGGGGTAATTTTTAAACTTAACTCTTTTCCTACTTTAAGCAGCTCTCGCCCCCAACTACGATCCTACCGTAAACTACTCGCAGCGGCTCCCGTGCGTATTAATTATTGACTGAAAAAAAAAAAAAAAAAAAAAAAAAAAAAATCAACGTGAACTCTCCTCCCATCTTTAGTGAGCTTTGAAATATCACACCATAAAGTTAAAAAGGTCTAATAAAAAAAATTAAAAACATTTTTAAATAAAAAAAATGATACAACCGTGGCGGAAATTTAGTAGGCAAGGTGTCAGTTCTTTTTAGGGAACGTATCAACATAAGCGTATCTGAAGTTCGCTCGTATCAACCGGGTGACAGTTCGTAACTAGGAAAACTGTCAAGTTCGGACACTCTGAAGTCAAGCTACTACAATATTTTTTGTTTGGGTAAAGATTTTTAAAACAACCCATTTCCTACTTTAAGGGACTCGAAGCGTCTCTCCCCCCTACTTTGATCCTGCCGTAAACTACTAGCAGTGGCTCTTGCACGCGTCATTCGTTTACACTGAAAAAAAAAAAAAAAAAAAAAAAAAAAAAAAAAATCACAACGTGAACTCTCCTCCCATCTTTTGTTTGGCCTGCGGTGAATATATAGTGAGCTTTAAAAAACCCCATCATAGTTTAAAAAAAAAAAAAAAAAAAAAAAAAATAAAAATAGAAAAATTACAGTCATGGGGGAAATTTAGTTGGTAAAGAATTAAATATTATGTACTTATATAAGCGTATCTGAAGCTCGCTCATACCTCAAAGTTTATCTCTGAACACAAAAAAAAAATTTAAAAAAAAATTTTTTTTTTTTAAAGTCATCGCCTTCTAGCACATAAAAAGAGTTATGAGCTTGCAAAAGAGTCGGGACAATCATATAGGTGCTAGGGCTTGACGTGACCAGCCGATTGATCGGAGAGAGCCTCTCCGACCGCCCGTCTTGCCTAAGTAAGAAACAAAATGGAGTGCTGTATGTGATGGACTACTCAGCCACCTGGGTTCCATCCTTAAGTATCATGGGTTGCCACCCCGACCAACAGGTGGCCCCATTGGGAGGGGAGTCTTACCCCTCTGCAGAGATGCAGTCTGTGTATTCTAATGCCTCAGCCGACAGTAAATTTTAGTACCGTCTACTTCTTAAAGTAGAAATTAAATTGAATGTCATATCTACATTGTTAAGAATAGATATATCAATGTAATAAGAAAGGTTTTTAAAATCACCGATTTTAAAAAGAGGGGACGGCACATTTTAAACAGTCACCTGTGTTGTACAAATGAACGTAGGCAAGTTGTAATAGTAGCTCCATCTGGATAATGTTTTACCTTTTTTTGTTTCAGATTTGATCATGGCTTTAGTCAGAGCACATCTTGTGTTTACTGATGTAACTTGTGTCTTTTTAAGATTGAATCTGACATTGCTACATAGGTTTTCGTGCTCATTTTATCTTGCATAAAAATGATCCTGTTTCCGATAGAATTTTCTATAACTGACAAACATCATTCGTTCGAAACATTAAACGCTCAATGTATATCTACTACAGATTCAGGGTCTTAAGAGAGAGACTGGGAAATAAAGAGGATGGGAAAACTCATTTCTAGGTGGAGCTACCATTACCACTTACCTATGCACCACCCTCAATCCCATTTATGCAAGGAAGCGAAGCCTATAAACTTTCTGGATATGACCCCATCAAGCGGTATTCTATGCTCCGCAATCACTTCGGCAGCCAGGCACCGTAAGGCTTGGGGCTGTCGGTATAAATTAAGGTTTCTCCACTGGACAAAGTCCAAAGCCGTAACCCCGTCCTTGTTTGGACAATCTAGGTGACATCTGAATTCTAAAAGAAGGTTTAGAATTTCAATGCGTCTATGTTCAGGGGCGTGCTTAAGGGCGTACATAAGCGGGGTTCGTAGGAAGTAATCCCTAGAGTTAACATCGGCCTTTACTTCGAGAAGTGTCCGAATGAGCGGTACATTTGCCCACTCATGTTTGTTGCTTATCTTAATCGCCCGATGTAAGAATGATTGTAGGTTTGTGCTGCGCGGGTCCTTTTCTACTAGTTTCGCAACAACTTCGTAAAATTCATCTCTATGCGAGTCTAGAAGAGCCATGCTGTTTACACTACTTATCATATATAACGTAGAGTCGATAACCGTTGCGTAATCATGCTTTTCAGAATAAGGGCCCTCCAAGTATCTGTCCTTGTAAAAATTCCACAACTTTTCGGTTATTAATGCCATTGTTTTTAGAATAACCTTGCAGGCATTGAAAGAATTTTCTAGGTTGCTTCCAGTAGCGATATCGTTGAAAAGGAGCCTCATATTTTCAGAACCGCTGCCAATTACATCAGGACTTCCGTTCAGACAATAACACTTAATATAACTGAGAAGCCGCCAGAGTTGGGCATTATTGTCTCTTCGGTGTGCAATCGATGCAGTTTGCAGAAGAAAACGAAAATATAAAATATTGTCTCGTCCAAGAATTCTCTCGGTCACCAAGATCCCCTGAAAAGCTAAAGCCAGGGAATTGTTTTGGATAAGGAGCAATTCCGCCTTCGTAGTAAACTCCACGGACGAATCCAAGACGTCCTGAGGAGGGAAAGGTGTAAATTTAGGATTGTTGTCTTGTCTCATACGTAGCGCTCGGGTCCAGAAATTAATTACGGACTCTCCGTTGCACACAAGGGACGCATTATATAGTTCCAAGGTTTCTATCTTGTGGATTTCGGAATAACCCGGATGCTCAATGAGAAAATTCATTGCTGGGACGTTGCCATACACAATCGTGTGCATTAAGGGAGTCATATTGTGACTACGAATATGGAGGTCTGCCCCCGCGTTCACCAAGAGTGTTAGACTCGTTAGATCAGGCTGTAAAACAGCCGTGTGGAGAGCTGTGTGCCCTTCCTGGTGTTGGTTAAGGTCGGCGTCAACAGAGATCAAAAACCGACACACCTTACTATGCTCGGTGGAGGCCATCAACGGGCTACGGCCATAGTCAGTGATAGGGGACTGAGTTCGGCACCGAGGAACAACATTAATCTGACGTATTCGACGTTTCCTCTGGCAATAACCAGCATTAGCGGCGTGCAGGGACCCTGAATGAAATCGTTTATATCGTAGAGACTTCCTGCTACCAATTCAATCAGGTCCCTGTTGTCGACAGCAATTGCAGCAACCAGTGGATGTCGACATTGTTTCCAGCGTTCGCTCATCTCACGGCGTCCCTGGCGGGTATAATATATGAAGAGATACTTTGTGATTTCGAGGTTGTTGCGGGACACCGCCCGGTACATCGCCGTGCAGCCATCGATTGTAGAATTCAAGATCTTGGTACAGATGTCGGGAGCAAGGGTTTCGAGTATCTGATTGAGGGCGCTCAAATTGTTTCGGTCGATTAGATGAAAGATTCCTTCGACGAAATATCTGATGGTTCTTCTGCCGAGATGAACGTTTCCTTGCCGGGCTGCAAGAAAAGCAAACTATTTTAGGAGTACTAGCAAATATATGCACCCTTCGGGTGCAAGTATTTAGGTTTTGATGTAATAAAATATTGTATCAAATAATAAACTTTAGAAAATGATAAACTGAGGGAGTATAATCTAAAAATAGAACAGCTTTAGATTTAACTCTTCCATCATTTTCTTTTACCCCCGTCTTTCATTTTTCCTAATTTATCTATCTAGTTAGATGAAGTATTTAATAAAATTACAGTTCTTTCGTCTTGTTTATGGATTTCTTTTAAGATTTATCCCCGAGATTTTGCTCATATTCGTTAAGAGAAAACCAAACAATTAAAAATCAATAATACTAAGCATATATTTATTAAAATCAAATTTTAAATATCAATATGCAAATTAGCCTTCCCGTCCACAATGTAAAGCGCTATTTTGTTGTATATATAAATACAATTACATGCTATTAGTACGTAGATATGGTTAACAGTATTAATAAGGTATAACAATTTTATCAATAATTGAGGTTTAAATAAAAATAAATTCATGGTAAATGTGACGTCAATAACTAAGGGAATTGTGACTTGAATATTGATTTAGTTCGGTTACAGACAGACAAACACACAATCTCCATTATAATAAGATTCGGCAGTGGAAGGGTGTGGTTAAACGACATTTTGTTTGTCCGCTTCTTTTACGGCACATTAACCTAGTTGGGTTATTTTTTTAAATGTTTCTATACAAAGAATAAAATAAATAAAAAATAAAATAAAAGCTGTGACATGTTCACATTGTGGTTGTTGTTCTTGTTTGAGTATATAGGAGTGCGTTATTCTTGTATGACCAATACGTAATCGGGACACAATGACTTGTTCCTTTCTAGACTTACTTAAAGTTGGTCTCCAGTCTCCCAAAGTGGGTTTGATTAGGAAGAGTTTATTGCGGACGTTATTTCAGTGTTGCCATTTTGTATGAAGGAATTAATTTTAGGTTTCAAACCAGAATATGGTATCTTGATATTGTCGGGGAACAAATCTAGAGCCGATTTAGCTGCGGAGTCTGCTCTTTCATGCCCCCTCACTCCTATATAACTTGGGATCCAGCATGTCGACAATTTTTTTTAAATTAAATTCATTCTTAATGGATACTTTAATTAATACATTTTTCTGTTTAATCCATTGATGGGACCCCAGCAGGTACTACCACTCCGGGTCAGAGTGGACCAGGGAGCAATGGTGATCAAGGGTGCTCCACATACCTCCAGAACTGGAACCTCTCCCTCAGATAGAGTTCAACGTCATTCCCAGGACATGAAGACACTCGCCCACCGCCTTCTAGCACCCATAGGGTAAAGAGGGTTGGGGTTTGCCATAAGGGCAATAGGGTCGGGACGAACATGTTGCCTCTTAACACGACCAACCGACTGATCGGAGTGGGCCTATCAGACCACCCGTCTTGCTAAAGTAGGGTGTTGCATGTCATGGACTGCTCAATCAATATGATTCCGCACTTAAGCACCATAATGGATCGCGACCAACAAGTGGAGTGGGATTGGTTTGTTTTACTGCATATAAAAATATTATATAATATAATATATCCCAACCCCTCCGCACGAGCAGGATGCGACACAAGGTACATTTCTTAAGTGGAGTTTAACAGGTTTGAATTCAGAGTTTTCCATCTCCTAGACCGGTTGCCTAACTAAGTTTAAAGAGCCCAGACGGCCTTACTATTTACCCATAGCTGGAGGGAGAGTAGGATTCATACCTTTCCCAAGGGTATTAGCGCTAAGTGAAATGCAATTACCACGTCCAGGATTTGAACTCGGGCGACGAGTCCATTTCCATCACTTTAACCATTACACCACGCGCTTCCTTACTGCATATAAACCTCAGTGGGTCATTTAATGCGGATAAAGTTTTTAAATAAATCCATTTTTAATGGATACTCAATTTTTTTTTATAAACACATTTTTAGTATCATCTGCGTTATTCGGACTATTGTCCTCATCTTCATTGTTATCTGTACAATGTTTTGGCCGATGTGCCTCCGGCCTTCAGGTATTTTTGTCTGACAAGAAATACCTGAAGAAGGCCGAGGGGCACATCAACCGAAACGTTGTACAGATAACAATGAAGATGAGGACAATAGTCCGAATAACGCAGATAATACTAATCCTAAAGACTCATCTCAAACATTCAGAGAGACATTTCGTTTATTTAACCCATAGATTGGACCCTAACACGTACTACCACAGGAGGATTTACACATCTGAAGTGGTGCAGTCAGTGTATTCAACTGGTACGGGATAAAGAGACATAACTAACCTGCTTTTTGTTAGTTTTCTTTTAATTACAATCTCGCTGCTGTTCACAGACACAAAGAAAGTTTTTCCTACAAACACTTAAACATTCACAAAATTTTCTGTTTGGTATGCTAGGTCATCGTATGTTAAATTTTGCAGTAGGTCCTGTCACTTTCGACTCAGTTAGCAACTTCTTCCTCTGTCTATCATTTTGCTGTGACAAATAAATTGTCTACTCCGGATAAATAGTAACAAAACTCAAAGAGATAATGAATTCGGGCGATATTTATAGCTTAACCAATACTCATAGCTGGTCAGCTGATTATAGTTGATAATCTGAAGACTATAACACAATCTAAAACCCAAGTAGAAAAACATTAAAAATGCATTATTATGTCCATAATTGATACACATATTTAATTTAATTCTAAGATTGAAGAAATCATTTAAAATATTCCAATAAGATATTTCACTTCAAAACTCATTCTATACGTACAAGGTGTGTCAGAAAACACTAAATGGATTATTTAACCTAGTAAAAACAATTTCTTGGAGTAGAAAACTGAATTTCAAACAAGATTAAAAAGAAAAACGGGAAAACTAAGCTAATCCCAATGAACAACTTTTATAAACGCTTGTTTAAGAGAGTGAAAACTAAAACAAACTGATATGATTTCTTTAAAATTCGAAACCATGTATATCTTTATATTATATTTACTAGCAAAATAAAGACCCTCCGGGCGATGTAAAAATACATTTTTGAAACATTGCTTGAGGTGGAAGTTAAATCAAATTTATTAAAGGAGTAAAATAAAAATTAACAAATTTGAAATCGAAACTAAGTTCTATTAACTTTGAATATCTATTAAAATAAAACAAACTATATATAAATATATGATACTGGGGATGTATCTATTAAAACTTGTTTTTTAAAAAAAAACAATGAGGACTGTCTAATGCTGCATGCTCAAATTTTGAGTGCATTTATTCTATGTTATGACGATTTCGGGTATAGTGACGTAAGCAGGGACGTAGTTTTTGTTATAGACAAAAACCGGAAGCGAATCTATTATTAATAGATATGCAAGTTATGGAGAGTTAATGAAGTGGAAACACAGTACAGTAAAAAAGGGCATGCCGGTAGTATTCTGGGATATGAAAGACGCATCCTTAGCGATTTCTTAAGAGGAAAAAAATGGTGCAAGTGTAAACACTGCTTCCTATTGCCAACTGACTAATGTGAATGAATTCTGGAATAAAATAATTCTAATAAATTTGGGTAGTTAATAGATAATTGTAGGATCGTAAAGGATTTTTTCTTACTGGTGTAAAAAAAGGCGGGGGGGGGCAGAATTAGACGTCATTTAACCATACGTATATTGAAAATTGCCCCCACCACCACGTAAGATTTAACTTTCCAAATTTTAGGAAAGAAAAAAAAAAGCCAAAACCCTGTAAGACAATTATTTTCAAAACAGCACAGACTGTACTTTATATGTGTGTGCATAATATATAATACACAAAATGGACTCTTGTCGATTTTCGACGCATGAGTGTTCATTCAGTGAACAACAGTGCTTTGTTTTTAGTGGTGAAGGCTTGTGTTGGACCATTCCACACTTTTTGGCACAGTCGATAGGAAAGAATCGGTGCACAAGGAATGTCACGAACGCAATCAACGACCGACCTCAGGAATTTTGAATTCAGAGTTATCCCTCTCCTAGACTGGTTAAAAGGTTAAAGAGCCCAGTCTGCCCTACTATTTAACCCATAGCTGGGAGGAGAATACAGATTCATACCTTTCCCAAGGGTATTAGCGTTATCTGAAATGCAAACATCGTTGCCTACGATTTGAACTCGGGTCGAGAAGCCCATTTCCCACGCGCCTCCATTATATATATATATATATATAAGTCTTGCAACAGATTTAAAATGTAACAAAGACGCCAGGCAGTCTTGTTGAAATCAAATAATGAAAACGTACATGAAAATAAAATTATAAATGTTGATACTTCAAATGGTTTTTACTAAATAATCCGATCATGTGTACAATGTGAGTTATTAAGATTTATACAGACACTGGACCCCGTTTTGAGCACTTACACACACACCCAGAGAGACAGATCGATCCGTGCTATCGGGAAGACTTGATTAGGTTTCATCTTGAAACTTATTCCAAATACATAACATTTTACTCGAGACTGACCTGTTTAGGTACTGGATATGTATCACTAAAAAGAGGACTCCCTTAATGAAAAAAATAATTGTGATATTAAAAAAAAAGTACCTGGTACCTCAGGTGGGAGCAAGGGTCACTCCTAAAATAAGTTAACCAATCGAGTACCTGGTATAACTGGTTTCTTAAAATTGTAGCCATTATGATTCTTTTAAACAATAAAAAATAAAAAGTCATAATTATTCTGATAACTCCATTGTAATCGATTAGATTTCCATATGCCACACTGAACTGTATACATTTAATTATAAAATGAATTGATAATTTAAATTTAATAGAAAACAAATTACGTGATATGCAATTTAAATTAAATTATTTAAATCTTTATATTATATCTACATTATGCTTCTGTATTAAGTACATTTTACGATATAACAATTTTTCCTTCAGGTAACACCACTTTTCAGTATACATGTTCGGTACTTAAAGTTTGACCGCCACTCCGAACAAGCATGAGGGGAAAATCTATTCTAGTTTCCTGCTCTACTGTCCAGCAATAGAGCACTTTAGGAAAAAAAAAACATTTTAATACCGATTTGTTCATTCAGTATTAAAACCTCCAAATTAATAGCATTTATTTATAGAGCACTTTTTCTTAAAAAGTTTAAAACAAATAAAAATAAAAATCTAAGAAAATAAAAAAAAAAATTAATTTTTTTTAAAGTATAAAGCGAAAGAAATTACTCGTACTAAAATAAATTTAACAAAAAAATTACCTTCAGCCATGTTTCTTTTTTAGGTCGGTTTAAGAATTCAAAACTTTTTTCGTTTCCAGTAGGGGGCGCTGTATTGAAGTTAAAAATTCTCTCACGTTTTAAAAACGATATATCAAAGAATATATTACTTATATATATAAAAAAAATTTACGCAGAGTTAAAATAATATATTACCGTGACATAAACTGTATTTAAAATAGCTAGCTACTCTGCCATAAAAATTAACTTAAAAAAAATAGTACTTCCCCTGGATCTGCTTTGCAATGACAAAAAGGTTAACTTTTATAGATTGTATTTACTTAAAAAGAAAAAGAAAATTGGGCGAGCCAAAAAAAATCAAATAAGGGGGTACAGGTCAGAGCTATATTTAGACTTTCGGGGAGGGGACTGGGGGGGTCAAGTTGCACCAACAGAGAAATTAAATTAGATTATAAAACTAGGGCTTATTTTCGGGAGATTTTCTATTCTTCATATATCAAAAAACAAAATTATGAGGTAGAAAATTACGAAGTTTCTGAATAAACAGAAATTACGAACAACGAACTATATTTATTTACGATTAACATGTTCTTTTATTCAAAAACTCAACAACACTTCAATAAAAATGATCATATTTCTCTGAATTTTTTAGATGAGGCTTGATAATTAGAATTATTTGGATTATTCGGACTATTGTCCTCATCTTCATGGTTATCTATACATGTTTCGCCCAATTTGCCCTTCAGGCCTTCATCAGGTATTTCTTGTCGGACTCGGGAACCTTCTTTTCAGATTCGGAAACCTTCTTGCCGTAATCGGGAGCCAACACGGAACTTTGAACCCAACCCTTTATTACGACAAAAAGGTTTCCGATTAGGACAAGAAGGTTCCCGAGTCCGAAAAGAAGGTTCTCGAGTCCAAGAAGGTTCCCGAGTTCGACAAGAAATACCTGAAGAAGGCCGGGGGGCATATCGGGCGAAATGTTGTACAGATAACAATAAAGATGTGGACAATAGTCTGAATAATACAAATAATACTTTAAAATAATCATATCATCATCCCCAGGAATGTTATTCCTCAAGTAGAGCTTATTTTAAGGGGAGCGATTATATTAAAATCATCCTTATTTTGTAGGTAGGTCTTATTTTCGGGGAAACGCGGTAAAAAAATCGAATCAAAATTCATTTATTTAAAGAAAAAATATATCAGTTAAGTTTCGAAGAAAATGTTTGATTTTCGTTTCCTGAATTATATTAAACTAGCAAAATAATAAAAAACGTCCTCTGGGCGACGTAAAATAAATATTGCCTGAGGAGATGGGAGCTGAAAATTTAATATCAGAGAGTTTGTATCATAAGTAAAGTAAAATCATCAAATTTATTAAAGGAGTAAAAAATAAAATAAATTTATCAAAGGAGTAAAAACTTTTAAAAAATTGAAATGGAAACTTAGTTCTGATAACTTTAAATATATATTAAAATAAAACAAACTATATATATATAGATAATACCAGGTATGTATTATCTGTGTTATTCGGACTATTGTCCCCATCTTCATTGTTATTTGTACAACGTTTCGGCCGATATATCCTCCGGCTTTCTTCAGGTATTTCTTGTCGGACTCGGGAACCTTTTCGGACTAGGGAACCTTCTCGGACAATAGTCCGAATAATACAGATAATACTAATCTTGAAGCCTCATCTCAAACATTCAGAGAAATAATACCAGGTATGTATTTATTAAAACTTGTTTAAAAAACCCAGTAAGGACTGTCTAACATTGCATGCTCAAATTTGGATTGTATTTATTCTGTTATGACGGTTCTAGGTAGTGTGACATAAGTAGTGGCGTAGTTTTCGTTACAGACAAAAACCGGAAGCGAATCTCTATTGTTATATTAAATGTAAGAATAACCATTACTACAGTTTTCAGTTTGTATTATCAAACAAAATAAAAACTTCTTGTAAAAAAAAAATTCTAGCGTAATATTTCACGATGATTTTAAAATAAGCCCTCCCCTGAGAACAAGCGAGCTGAGTGCGGCAGACAGAGGAAAGAAATTAAGCATTCTTTACAACCACATCATGTGAGGCAAACACTTGTCTTCATCAATGAACAAGACGACGCAAGATTTTAAATTGAAAAAAAAGATGTTAATGTTAAATACACGAAGATCGTTTTTCGTGATTTCTGTTATTTTAGAAATTTAATAATATCCTATTTCGTAATCTCGTTTTTCGTTATATGAAGAATTATACTTCACCCGAAAATAAGCCCTGATGTTATTTAGGAAATGTTTGGTTTGGTTTGGTTTGGTTTACGGCATATCAACTTCAGTGGGCCATTTAATGCCGACAAAATTGTGAAATAAATTCATTCTTAACAGATACTCAATTTTTTAATGAACTCATGTTTTTCTATTTAACCCATAGATGGGAGCCTAACAGGTTTGGTTTGGTTTGTTTTGTTTTACGACATATCAACCTCAGTGGGTCATTTAATGCCGATAAAGTTTTGAAATAAATCAATTCCTAATGGATAATACAATTTTTTTATAAATACATTTGTCTATTTAACCCATAGATGGGACCCTAACAGGTACTACCACTCCGGGTCAGAGTGGACCAGGGAGCAATGGTGATGAAGGGGTGCTCCACATTCCCCAAACATCCAAAACTGGAACCTCACCATCAGATAGAGTTTAACGTCATTCTCAGGAGATGTAGACCCTCAGTCACCGCCTTCTAGCACCCATATGATAAAAAGGGGTTGGGGCTTGCCATAAGGGCAATAGGGTTGGGAAAATCGTATAGGTGCTAGGGCTTGACGTGACCAGCCGATTGATCGGAGGGGGCCTCTCCGACCGCCCGTCCAGACCAAGATAAGGCCAAAGTGGAGTATTGCATGTCATGAACTACTCATCCACCTGGGTTCTATCCTTAAGCATCACGGATCGCCACACACGGTCAACAGGTGGCCCCATTGGGGGAGTCTTACCCCTCTACAGAGGTGCAGTCGGAGCATTCTAATGCCCCAGCCGACAGGGCGGGAATAAATAAATAAGCATTCTTCACAATCACATCATGTGACGCAAACAGAAGGACACACCAGTGTGGGCTGTCCAGCAAAGGCCTACATTGACCAGCACTGTGCAGATACTGGATGCTGTGCAGAGGACCTCCCAAAAGCAATGAATAATATGGAAATGCATGGCATGATAAATCCTGGACAAGATGTTTGCATTTCACATAGCACTAATACCTGCATATATGGGTGAATAGTAGGTCAGACAGACCTCTTTAACCTTGATATGACAACCAGTCTAGGAGAAGGAAAACTTTGAATTCAAATATGTTAAACTCCACTTAAGAAATTGACCTTGTCTCATTCTGCTTGTGTGTCAGGGTTGGTAAATATAGATGTAAATATGTGAATAAGACGACGCGAGATTAAAAAAAAGATGTTAATGTTAAATACATGTAGATCGTTTTTCGTAATTTCTCTTTATTTAGAAATTAGCAGCAGCTACTCGGCGTCGCCTAGGTAGAGGGCGATTTTTTAAAGTTAGTCCCGCAGATCCATGATTATTGAATCATGAGTTGAATCCTCATGGGATGCCCCATTTAACTCCCTATGTAAAAAAAATAGACCTTGCATTCATCTACCTACTCTGAAAAGAAATCTTAGTGTATACTAAGCACCCCCCCCCCTTTTTATCACTCCCATTAGCTACTCCCTTTAGTCAAATCTCTCTCCAAGAAATGGATACTCCCCTCCCCTATCAGGTAGTTCTCACCATTCATTTTTCTACCTCCCTCCCTCAACTCCCTTCCCATCTGTTTCCCTTCTTATCTTCCCCAAAGATTTCCCTATAACCAATCAAATTCTTCCCTCACCACAAAACTTACCCACTTACCCCTTCTATAAAACACTTGTATGATCCTAATAATTCAATAAATACAGAAGAAGCTGAGTTTAAAACTCCACCGAAATATACTACACATTTCTGTCTGAGTTTTGTTCTTTCATTCCTTATTTTACCTCATATATATATATATATATATATATATATATATATATACATACAGAATGACCGTAACTGGCTTTAGATGGCCAATAAGGGTTGATATGCCATTAAAACATAACATCCATCCAACCAACCAACCAACCAACCAAGAATTATTAGCGTCAAATAGACAGACAGACAAAAGCTATTCTGAGATCATCAAAGTATCGAAAAACCATTTCAAACCAAAAATGTATGAGGTTGTTCAGTTCTACAATTTTTATGCGCATGTCAGAAAAACAGATGAGTGTGTCGCCATCTTTGTTGCAGATCTAAAATATTTATCGGAAGGCAGTAAATTTTGTGAGATGATACGGGACAGAATTGTATGTAGAATAAATGAAGAAATACATAAATAATATCATTCTCTCTCTCTCTCTCTCTCTCTCTCTCTCTCTCTCTCTCTCTCTCTCTCTCTCTCTCTCTCACACACACACACACACACACACACACACACACACACTATATGTAAATTTACCAATCCCTCCGTACGAGCTGGATGTGACACAAGTACAATTTCTTAAGCGAAGTTTAACAGGCTTTAAATTCAGGGTTTACCTTCTCCTAGACTGGTTACCTAGCCACGATTAAAGAGCCCTGTCTTATCCATAATTTCTTTAGTGCTTCATACACATCAATCCTATAGTCATTCTTTTTTATTCAAACCATAATGAACTTTCGGTAATTTTCACCTTTAGTTGTTAAAATTCATAGCAAATAAGGCAATTAGAGTAACCTCCCTTGACTTTCACTTTGAACTAAGCCGGTTGCTATTTTGAAAGTCTCCGTGCGAAATAAACAAATCTTAGAAACTTTTTCGAAACCAATACAACTGCATGCTTTAACATAAACATATCATTAAATGTGTTCTTAATAACAATTAAGTTCATTTCAGATGATGCGCACGTACAATTTTATGCTAGGAATTTAGCCAACTGTCACTTTGAAACAAGACGGTAGACATTTTGAATGTATCCGTGCGAAATAAACAAATCTTAGAAACTTTTTCGAAAACAATACAACTGCATGCTTTAGCACAAAAATATCATAAGATGTGTTCTTAATAACAATTAAGTTCATTTAAGATAATTTTATGCTAGGAATATAATCAATTGACTTTCACTTTGAAACAAGACGGTAGCCATTTTGAATGTGTCCGTACAAAATAAATCAAATCTTAGAAACTATTTCGAAAACAATACAACTGCATGTTTTAACACAAAAATATCATAAAATGTGTTCCTAAAAACAATTAAGTTCATTTAAGATAATGCGCACACACAATTTTATGCTAGGAATTTTAACAACTAAAGGTGAAAATTACCAACTTTTCCCCCTACTTTAGGGGTCACTGTCATTGCACAATATCCCCTAATTTCACAATTTCTTTCTTTTTACCCCATTTTTCATAATTTCCTTTAAATTAAAAAATAAACTTCATTTCGAGCGGAAGAACATTTTCTAATGCTTAAAATTTTCCTGTGTTTTCTTGTCGGGTTGGTGAGGCTCCGGGGGTCATTTCTTTTTATATGGATATTTTCTATTATTTTTTAAAATTTCTCCTTTCCATTTTCTTTCAATTCTTTTTATCATTACCCGATTTATTTTATTCTTCCAATCCAAAATTAATTTGTTCTTTCTTTCATTCTTTATCATATAAATTGACTCACCTCTTTTCTTTCTTTGTTTCTTTGGAGGGTTTTTTGTTTTGACTCTGTGTTTTGTTTTGTTTTTTTGTTTCTTAAATTTCTTGATTGTAACCTTTTATTTCCTGCTTTCTTTCTTTCTTTCTTTCTTTCTTTTTTTAAATATTTTCTTTCTTTCTTTCTTACATTTTTTGACTATTTTCTTTCTTTCTTTCTTTCTTTCTTTCTTTCTTTCTTTCTTTCCTTTTTTGAATGTTTTCTTTCTTTCTTTCTTTCTTTCTTTCTTTTTTAAATATTTTCTTTCTTTGTTTCTTTGTTTCTTTCTTTTTTTTTTTAAAATATTTTCTTTCTTTCTTTCTTTCTTTCTTTTTTTTCTTCTTTTTTTAAATATTTTCTTTCTTTCTTTCTTTCTTTCTTTCTTCATTTTTTTTTCTATTTCTTTCTTTCTTTCTTGTTCTTTCTTTTTTCTTTCTTTCCTTTTTTGAATATTTTCTTCTTTCTTTCTTTCTTTCTTTCTTTCTTTCTTTCCTTTTTTGAATATTTTCTTTCTTTCTTTCTTTCTTTCTTTCTTTCTTTCTTTTTTTTGAATATTTTCTTTCTTTCTTTCTTTCTTTCTTTCCTTTCTTTCTTTTTATCCTTTTTGAATATTTTCTTTCTTTCTTTCTTTCTTTTTCTTTTTCTTTCTTTTTCTTTCTTCTTTCTTTCTTCTTTTCTTTTCCCTTTATTGGTGAAAAGAAATATTTTCCTTTTCACTTTCTTTCCTCGCCTCTCTTTTCTCTTTCTTTTCTTGTCCTTTTCTTTATTTTCCCTTTTTTTTTTGAAATATTTTTCTTCTTTCTTCCTCCCCCTCTCCACTCTTCTTTTCTTTCTTTTTTCTCTCTTTTCTTTTCTTTTCCTTTTTTTTGAATATTTTTCCCTTTCTTTTTCTTGATTTCTTTTTCTTTTTCTATCTTTCCCCCCCT